>CM029374.1:16890112-16975112 GCA_017165825.1 Hepsetus odoe | reverse complement strand
GTGTGTGAGCAGTAGAGGAAGCGAGCATCTCCAGAATGTCATAATGGAAAATGCAGAGTGCAGCCCTCTCACATTATTGCAGGCCGAAGGTGTGCAGCGTGAACAGGCTGCAGGCTGCTGACCACTGTGTGAACCATGGCGGCAAATGAAATGACTATTTGTCGTTGTGAACACACAGAACAGCACACAGTGAACCACAGAACGCTTTTCTGCATTTAAGCCAGCACACTGAAGTGGAGCAGTGTTGGGGATGGGACATTGCTCAAGGGTACCTAAGGGTAACCTACTGGTCTGGGACTCAAACTCACGACCCACCGATTATTGGGGTCAGGTACCGAACCACTAGGCCACCACTGCCCCTAGGAGCTGCTCTGTGAAGGTCAATGGGTTTATCAGGATAACAGTGGTCTGCATAGGCGACTGGTTTGTATGGTTTACTGTTCTGACCAGCAGTGAGTGCCTGCTGGTGGATGAGCCGCTAATGACTCTGTGTCATCTCCCTTGTGTCTCTTTTTAAGTGAGAACACCGTGATGTTCCTGCTGTGGGAGTTGACGGCCCCTTACCTGCCCACAGTGGCCTGGCCAGGATCCAGAGCCCGACCCTGATGTGTTAACATGAGGCGCCAACCAACCCTCTCTCTCTGCCCTTAATGGAGTCCCAGTTAAATGAGGTGAACCTGCATGTCTTTCACACCACACTACTGTTTACGCTCATCTCGCAAGTTATTTCAAAGAGTGTTATGGTTTCTGCTTTTCTGAATGGAATTACAGCACAGATTTTAAACTGAAAAAAGTGAAAGTGACAACCCTTGTCATTGCGAGGTCAAAGCACAGCAGACAATGAACCACAACAAAATTGGACCTCTGCTTTTAACCCATGCACACTCAAACACCGTGCAGCAGTGGGCAGCTATTGAAAGCGCCCAGGGAGTAGTGACAGGGACGGCACCTTGCTCAAGGGTACCTCAGGGCAACCTATTGGGAAGGGGTTCGAACCCCTGATCCTCTGATCTGGTGGCTAACGCCCTAACCACTAGGCCACCACTGCCCCTCAAAGCGAAACATTTAGGATCTTCTCTCCTGGTCTCCACTGGTCTCCACAGGGTTGTAGTTTTGCATGCCTGATTTATTTCACTCTAGTTATGTGGTGATCTGTTCAGCAAGGGTTTGAGCTGCATGTAATAATTACAGTATTATCTAAAATGTCATCTGTGATGATGTGCTGTAATCATTATTAATACATGGATGTTTACTCTAAAAGTGACACACTGACAACATTAATTTATGTCATAAATTATGTGACTATTTACTTAAAGATGGGGGGTTTTCTATTTTTCTGTTTTCACTATGAATTGCATTTATAGGCAAGTTCTTGATGTGCTTTATAGTGTTCCTAGTACCATTATGTGCCCTACTTCCTTCCCAACATGCTTCAGTTGAAATGGAGGATGAAGATGGGACATGTTTACTTGATGTGTTGTGGTAAGGGCTGCTAGGTTCTCATTGCTTTTGATATTTTACCACTGACGATTCCCTAAACCTTTATTCTGATAAAACCACATTTTAAACAAATTCTTTGAGCCATATAATGACTGCTTTATGCCTTTGTGTTTTAAAGTGATCCACAAGCTCTGAATGACTTTCTTCACGGGACAAAAGAGGTACTTGTCTCTGGAAACAAAAAACGCTATCTCCATAAATATGCTTTATCAGTCTTGGGGGCCATTATACAGCAAGGTTTGGTCATTTGCTTAGACACACCTACTAAATCTGACAATTTAAGTTTGAGAAGTGAATGTCATGGTAAGTTAAACACCTCTGTCATTACTAATATCACTCTGCTGTTACACCATGCAGAATCCAATTATTAACACATCTAAAGAATGGCTATAATTAAGTAAATTGTCAGGCTGGATCAGATTCAACAGCAGTAACAATAGTGAATCACTGATAGCAGCATCATCATAATAATATAAGAGAAGCTGAACATTTTTAAACTGTTATAGTATGCATGTGAGATAGCATATTTGAGGAAAAGATGAAAGAGTCCTGGAAACTCTCCCTGCAATTAGCTATCTCTCCTCCTCTCTGTTCAAGCAGCTGCTGAGTGGAGACCTGCTCATTAATTCCTCCTCTGGGGAGCCATCCCTGTTCACAGACACCCCGGTGAGTCTGGGCTTCTGTCCCTGTGGAGGATAGGGTAGACTGGGAAGATTTTACTAGTACTAGCTTAGCATCAACTGTCTATCTGTTTGTTTCTTCTAAAACCACCTACTGGTTAATTTAGTTGCTACAGACAATAACAGTACTTTAATTAGTGGTTTCAAAGAGAGAAGACTCTCTGTCTTACTGTATTTCCTAAATATTTTAAAATTATTTTAGCATTAATCTTTCCCTCTTCTCCCTCTCCAGAGTCCCGTGTCTTTGTTGGCAGATGATGCTGGTTCTCATGACACGCCTACATCAGGCTGTGTGGATCTCTCTTTCCTGGATGAGGCTTTGCTGGAGTCACCAGCTGAAGGAGATGATTCGGAAGAGCCAAATGATGAGCCAGAAGCGCAGGCAGAAGTGCTGCTGCAGCAGCAGCAGCAGCAGCAAGACGAGGAAGAAGAGACCTGTGACATCTTACAACAAAGTCTCCAGGAGGCTGACATCACTGAGCACACGTTGGCTTTAGAGGCAGGTCTTGCCCCTTCTGGAGAAGCTCTCTCACTCTACCCATCTGATATGCCTCTTCCTTCATCAGCATATCTATCCAAACCGCTAATCTCTGGGGTCACTACTTTGCCAAGAGACACCCAGGTTGCAGTAGAGCCACCTCAACCATCACTGCTAGCTGTAGGACCAGGCTGTCCATCTCTCAAACCTGCAGCACCCCAGTTAATGGGGCTGCTACCTGGAAATGTTTTCCCGGCCCAGTCTCCTGAAACATCTTTCTCCTTGAGTCCTGCGCAGGGCTCCAGCATGATCATCCAGAAAGCTTTACCAGGCCTTACTGGCCGCCAACTGTTGACTCCCGCTGTTAGGACCACAGCAGCTCCAGAAATCATATTGCAGAGGACCCCTCTGCCCATTCAGCCTAAGCTGCCAGTGAACATCCAGCCTAGACTGGTGCAAATAAGTCCTAAACCATCCGGGCAAAAAACATCCCCTGGACTTACATTTATTCCACCAACTGCATCACAGAACATCCTGCTGTCTTCTCCTGTGACCTCCAAGCAACCTTCACCATCACAACCCACACCCACACTTAACAAACCTGTTAGTCTCCAGCTTGTCAACCAGGGAGGATCCATTGTCATTCAACCCCAAGGCCTTTTTCAGGGCCAAAGCCACTTTCTCCTGCCGAACCAAAGTCCTGTTACAGTTGCCCAGTCTACAAACCCTGCTAGGCCTCTTCTCACCACAGTGAATAATCAAATGCCAAGCCGGGCCCCTTCAGCAGGACACCTTGTTGACGGCTCACAGATTGTGACGGTACGCCCCAGGCAGCTGAATTTCAGCCCTGTATTTACAACTCCAACTGGGCAGCTGACGCTCAGACAGGGAACCCTCCTGTCAGGGCCCCTGCAGCTTCAGCCAGCACCCCCTACCGTCTTCCACATGCCAGCACAGCTAACAGGGGCCTACACTCCTCATCCACAGGGGCAGCATGGTGCTGTGGTCCACAGCCCTGCCTTAGGGAACCAGATAACCTTGATCAATAGCCCCAATGTGCTCACCCCTGATATGACCTCCATATCTATCGTGAATGGTCCATCAGTGGTGCAAAGCCTGCCCTTTGTGTCTCAGGCTCAGAGACTTGTGGCAGGAGGTGCTGAGGAGCAGCTAAGTCTTCCGCAGACTCCAGTACTTCTTCTGCCTGAAAGAACTGCAACAGATAAGGCTGAAGCAAGCGAGCAGCTCCATAACATCCTACAAGTGAGATCCCTAATGTCACCCTACTGTTTATTGTTTTTGTTTTTGCAGTTTATCAGGTAGCTCATAAAATGATGGGAGGTGAGCCCGGTTGCAATGTTTGCTTGTTGTTTTTCACTTATTCCAGCAAAGCAGGCTGTCTTCTCCAGTTCCGGTCCAGCCCCCCAGTGTTGAAATACACTCACAACCTTCTCCAGTGGTTACTCTTCTGCAAGCACCATCAGAGAGCACTCATACCTCTGAGACTGCAATGTTGTCCAAACATCTAAATGCCCAACAAGAGAAGCAAAGAACTGTTGAAGACAATAACTCCCATAATCAAGTCTTCATACATCCTCCCCAACAGGTAAAACTGTGTTTTTTAGGTTTTGAATATATTAGATTTTTTGGACCAAAAAAATCAATACTATGATTTCTTCATCTGTAAGGGTATTTCACATGTTACAGCAACTTGAATATACTTGTAGGATATTGGAGGCACAATGAAATGGTCATTTCAGACAGATAATCTAAAAGTGCAAAGAAAACTGATAAACTGTACTGCATAAAAAGTGTACTTTCAATTCATTGCAGTATGAATGTGTTAAACAAATCTTTGAGGGCTGGGAGGAGAGAACACATGAAATGACCTCACATGTAAGAGCTTAACAAGTGCTTCTCTGAGCTAGGCTCTTCCAAGGGGAGAGATTAACTTAACTACAACACACGTGCAGCGATTCCATCCTGAACTACTGGCCTGTAAAAAGATTAAAAATTATTCTCTTTTTAATACCTAATTAGTGTGTGTAAACATACTTTATTATATAAATAATATATTATATAAATTAGTGTGTGTAAATAATACTTTATTTTAAAGAAAAAAAAATATATATATATATATATAAAAAGAAGTTTTGTTTAGTCAGAGTATTTTATTAAATTATTATGAAATGAAATGTGTGCTATCATATCATCATTGAGTTATCCAGCAGAAAAATATGAAAATGTTTTGATTGCCTTTGCCCACAGCAAGGGCTCAATGCCTCTGCCGAATCCTTGTCTGAGATGCTGCTAGCGGACAGCCACATCTCTCCTGCAACTAGTGAGACAGAAGCTTCTCCTGCTGGGTTGGCCGTGTGCAGTCAGTCGGATGCACTCTCGATGCTGTCCGAGTGTAGTGGAATACCCACGCCAGCACACTCTGGGTCAGAGAACAGTGACATGCTGTCCTCACCGCCCATTCTCCAGAGTTCTGGAAGCACAATTTCCACCATGTTCCCTACACCTCCCCTCTCAGACAGACAACCCATGGCCTCCTCTGCATTTGTGGCGTTCAGTGCAAACTCCCAGGGGCCAGAGGAATCTGGGCTGTGCCTGAGCCCGTCTTCTGCTCCAGAAAAAATATGTGCTTCAGAACAGCAGCCTTTACCCATTCCTGCTTCTGGCTTCAGTGGAGCCCTGGAGACTGGTGGAACCAAACAACACATGAAGCAAAGCAGTAAGTTTAATGAGCCTCTGGTCACCAGTCCCACTCCTTAAGTTCTCAAAACCCAAACTAACATTTTGGACCCCCTTAATTCCAAGGTGAAACACCTTATCCAACAAGTCAAGCCTGTCTTTTAGACATTTATTAGCAGACAAAGAAGTGCAGGGTATTGTTCTCGAGCAGCAGGGCTGTGACCACTGGCTTTAGATGGATTGTTTTATAGAATCTCCTTTAACAATAATCATTTATTACAGCTCATAATAATGTTTAAATTCCACTGGTAACCTTTCCTTTTTTAAAAACATCAGAACTCGTTACTCCTGGTGTGGTGGGTGAGCCAGAGCTTTTCTTACAAGATCTACAGGAGAGCCACAATGTTGTTTCATCATGGGACACACAAGGGAAGGCCACTGTCCAAGTTAAGATACAAGTGAGTAGACATTGTTGCTTGTGTGTAATTGCAGCAGTAACCAAACTTTTTCTAATTATCCCTGTTTATTCCATTTCTTTTAATTGAATTGCATGTTTTGCTGTTTTTCCTCCTAGAATTGTTTAGATAATGGTCCTGTTCCAACTCTGTCACATCCACCATCGCAGGCAGGATGTTTCGTCATGTGTTTTTTCTTTGAGAGAACGAAAGGGAAAACGGTTGAGTTTTTTGTGCTGTTATTTCACAGAAATCAAATCCTGGGCTTTTGAACATTTTAATAATACCCAAATTTTTTACCCATTTTAAGTCTAAAGTGTTTACACCTGTCCTTTTAGCCAAAAATTTTTGCTCTGCACCTTTTAGCCAAATATTTTGTATTAACCCTTTTAAACACCTCTCTCTTTTGCCTGAAAGTTTTTGCAGCCTTTTTTTATGCCAGAGATTGTGCATTCAGCTACAAAACCACCGGGGAATTGCCTACACCTGTGCAATCACTCGTCACATTTTTAGCTAAAGTGCATCTCTACTTAATAAGATTAAGCTTGACGAAAAGAGAAATATTACATAGAATTTAATGAATATTCAATTTCCATTTGTTATCTGTAACGCTGTAGGTGCCCTCTGTCAGTGTGAAGGGAATAGAAAGACTCACTCCATCAATGAGGCAGCACAGGTCAGCAAATGTTTCTTGACATTGTCTGTATTTATATCAACATAATTTTTAATTTTGAATAACTCATATCAGTGATTAATAAGAAAGAAATTTTATGAAATTAAATCTATTCTTAGGCCACAGTGACTTGTGATTTTCAGGTTTAAGCAGCAGCTTTGTTCGGACCACAATGGCGTTCTCAATCCAAACACTCGTTCTCAGTTCATTTCCCTTGAAGATGCTGTGAGACACCTGTTGCCCTACCATACCTGCTCCAGAGCTTTACCCAGTCCAGCTGATCTGATGACAGGTTAGGCTCAAGCAGGTCATTTTTTACTGCTAAAAATGCATGATAATGCAATAAAATGTTTGCTTCTTTTATATATATGGGGCCATTTGTTGTCTTACTAGTTTACTAAGCAAAGGTTTCACACCTTATCTATCTTTGTGCAGTGGATAAGCAGTTTGATAATGTATCAGGGCTGCTGCTGAAACGTACCACAGACATGCTAAACAAGTACAGGAAGCTCCTGCTGGCAGAGTCCCAGGTGAGTCAAAGCATTGCGCTGTCCTGCTGCATCTCCTGATTAAAATTTTTTTGTACACTTTAGGATATTCTATTGTCTACCCTCACAATATGAAATATGTATATACAGAAACCTGACAGAAAAAAACTAAAGTGTCACAGTGAGGCCCTGGCCCATCATTAGACGACAGAATAGCTTCAGCATGCCTTGGTGTATCGATGGTGTATAGGACTAAACTAGAGGGCTGGAACACACTCCTTTGCACTCTGCAGATGGGGACATTCTCACCGGCAAGTCCTGCCTGGATAGAAATAAAAGTGATCAGTCAAGTAAATGTTTCTACTAAGGATAAATACAGACCAAAATTATGCCAGCAACATGCCCTCAAACAATCATTCAATCTAATCAAGTAGATTTTAGTGTAATATTATCTTTATATGGCAGTAGAATTATACAAATTTTGTTCTCCAGAAACCCAGTGCAGCATAGAATACAAGAGCTAATATAGTACAAGAGCTTCATAAAATAAGGAGCATTATAAAGAACAAAAGCTAAACTAGTGTCTGGTTTTTATAATACTGAACTCTTTTATGGAACTTTATTTTTGTAAAGAGGGGATTCAGCACGGCAGCCCGCCTACCTTGTCATGGAGACACTGCTCACACTGCAGTACGTTAAACATACACCTAGTCCCTGTAACTGGGGGCTTTTTCTTTTTTTGTCTGAAATTGAGGTCAGATGTTCTCAGCATTTCTATACATGCCACAGAGCACAGAAGAACATTAACTGCTAAATAAAATCATGCAGTACACATCTGGGAACAGCTGCTCTTTCAATATCTGTATTTTCTCCTCTTATTTAGTGAGCCGATTTATTAACTTGTCATTTTTTTATGTCACTGAAGCCACTTATGTCACTTATGGGGGGAAAAAAAAATCTTCCTAAACTTTATACTTCATAAAAAAGTGCACCATAACTGAAATGCTCTAATACTATCAGCATTGTTCCCTGAACTATATTTAATATTTCTAATACTCATTCAGAAAACCACAGGCTTCCAGCTGGTTTGCAGGAGCCTTGATCAGAATGTTAATATATTGAAAGGGGGATTGATTATATCGTTAACCAATGTACATACAGGCAAAGACTCAAATCAAGATTTAGAAAAACCTTTGGACATGCAGCCTAAAGGAAATCAATAGTAAATATTACATTTGTAGAGAACATTTTAACCACGGAAATCATTCCAATTTTTAAACATGAAAAAGCAGACATGGGTTCAAGAGGAATAGTAAACTGGTGCTTGCTGAGTGAATAGATCAATAAGAAATAAGGAAATAAGAATAAAATATGATGAACATTTTGTTATGTGGGATAAAACTAAGTTCTAAATACTGCAGAGTAACCGTGGAAGAGTTGTTATTGATCTGTACAGCAGGAGAGTCCCTCTGCAGAGATGGTGATGCTGGAACGGCTGTTCCTACAGTCCGAGAGATTTTCACTGGGAGAGGAAAGACGCAGAGCGAGAGGGGATCCAGGTCAGTTTCCTTTTGCCTTTTTCTGTAGAAAATATGCTGAAACAAAATATTACAAAATACAAAATAATATCTAAGTGTGGGCTCTATACTTCAGACGAAATCTGTTCTCCTAAAGTTTACATTTAAAAAATTTGAAAAGAAAATCACTTTTCCATATTACCTGCCTAAAACAAAATGGGTATCTTATTAGATTGTTGATATATGAAATCTTCCTCTGCTTTTGTTAGCTAACTACTAGGAAACTGAAAAAAATGCCTGGATAGTCTTATATCTGGATACCAACTGAAGTGAAGTGAAATGTAAAAAAAACATTATTTAATTCAAAAGGGGAAAAAAAAAAACAAAACAAAGAAAAACTTTTACTCAAGTTCTGGGAGACATAAAATCAACAGTAAGAAATGTAGGTCCAGAGGTAGTATGATTTGAAAACTCTACTCTAAGTGGTAGAAAGACCTCAGAATTGCTACAGTGCTCAGTTCAGACACGCTGGCATTGTGGGAAATCTATTCATTGGTGCACCATTTGGTCGTTTGACAGAGTCGTTCCTGATGTCTTTGCGAAAAGCCTCATTGCACCACAGCATAGTGCCCTCAGGCCGTGCCGATGCCTCGGGCAGTCCTCCTTCTCCTCCTGCGTGGGCTCTACACTCCGACAGGCCTCCAGGCCTTAAGACATATCGCTCCAGATCCAGAGGAGCGCTCCGGCTCACCATCAAACATGAGTCAGGGTCTCGCAAAGTCATCCACAACTCTGTCTGCGACAACCCGCAGGCCTCCACCAGCCACAAGCGCACCTCTGATGGGCAGCTGACCAATGGAGGAGATGTGAATGAAAAAAAGGAAGCGCTTAAGTCTCCTCTGCCAAGCCCCCCAGAGAGCATCTCTCAGCCTGTGAAACAAGCTGTGGGGAGATGTCAAAAGGACACAGAGATGAGCAGGACAGCTTGCGATTTGAAGGACCTCCAACATTCCACGGCCCAGTCGCAGTGCACAGATGCGAACTCAGAGGGTTTATTTCCAGAGTTGTACCCTCCAGAGCTTAAGCGGACAAAATTGGACTCTTCAGACACAATGTGTCCAGGTACTTCTCCACTGGTGGAGGATAGTGGGCTCAGTGAGCATCTGCAGAGCGCCATAGACAGCATCCTGGAGCTGCAGCGGCTGCAGGGGCCAGCGACCGGGGTCAAACCCAAGCTACACCAGAGCCACTCACTAGAACAAGCCGTCAGCTGTATGCTGGATGGAGAGTTGTAGTACAACAAGGACCGCCAGGATATGAACAAGTGCCATTTTCAGCATTTAATGTCCTACAGCTAAATATAACTAACACTGTCAGATGTCCAGAGCAGACACTAAATCCTTTAATTTGTTCATTTGCAGTCTAAAAGGGGTTAACTGTTTCCTTATTGGCATGTTCTTCAAATGAAGCACTGCAAGTAAATAAGTTGATTATTCTAAATGTAAAACTAAGCAGCAGTTCTAGGTCGGGAAATCTGATGTGAATAGATTGCGTGGAGCATTCTTAAAAGATGCGCCGCAGTACTTTTTTATATTCCTATTGGTTTAGTGTTAAGTAAGGAAACCTCCAATGTGCTTAATTTGTGCCAACATTGAAAATGTTGTCAGTTTGCAGAGTGCCTGTATGTATTATTGTCTTCTTGGGGTGTGTGTATGTGTGTATGTATGTATGTATGTGTGTATGTATGTGCTTGTCAAGTATGATAGCTCATGTATGAAGGGGAAGAGTTTGCTTGGTTATATTATAGATATATAAATATATAAATATTATATGAATATAAATACAGTTTAAGCAAGTTTGTATTTGGAGATTCTCACACTTCAAGTGTGCATAATCTGCAGGTGACAGTTCATGGAATCTGTTTCAGCTTGTTTACCCCCAAAGAACATGTGCTTCATTCTGAAATCACCAGCAAAACTATTATTGCATTTGAGATTTTTTCCTTTAAATGTCTCCCATCCAAAATAAGCAAAGATCGAAAGAACATCATCCAGTTCAGAACAAACAGGTGTCGTTTTTGTGCTGATCTTACTGCAAACTGTGAAGCTACTTCCCATTTTGCATCAGTCTACACTATTTGGCCATTTGACCAGGAGACACAAGTCTAAGATACTTTAATGAAACAAGCAATAATGAGCAGTTGGTCTGAAAAAAGGTTGTGCTTCAGCCAAACTTCTTGTATTTGTTTTCTGTGTATTTGTGATCCCATTGGTTGTTCAATGGTTGCCATTAGAAAAGTGGTCACATTTTGATGTGCCGGTAGACTTAAGAACAGTGGGTAATCAAACCGATGAACTACTTGTGCAAGCTCCGCATATAGAATTTGGCAGAAGATTGAATGTTTTGCTTCCTTTTCAAGTTTAAAATATTGTGTTTGATGTTTTCCTTGACAATCTTTGAGAATTTTGTTTGTTTTGTGTACTCCACAAGTGGTTTCATAAAGAACTAGGTCTGATTGAGCAATTATCAGTACTTCTACGTTTCAATTTTTAGATGTTTGGATGTGGGACTGTGGAGACCCTCCAATTTTGAGCAGTTATTCTTGGGGTCTGACGCTTCACTCTCATTGTGGTAAAGGTATAGTGATTCCTTCACCACGTCTCTGTCGATATCAGCAACCACATCTCTCGCAACAGTATTATTACATTTGATTTCCAATTAGATATTTCTCCCCAACATGCTATGCACTAATGTAGAACTAATTTCAAGTCAATACAACGCACTAAAACCCTACAAACTGTGACCAGCCCCAAATGTGACATGGAGCCACTTTTCAATGTATGATGTCATTATCTTCCTAGTCTTTTTTTTTTCCCAGTTTAATACTGTGAACATAGTAGCACGTGTTGGACGCAGCTTCAGACTATGACATTTGACTGACAGATTGTTCTGATGCCAAAATCAAAGAGGCCTTAATTTCGCAGTACCAGATTGTAGAAAAAGTACATTAATGTAAAAACCCAACTAAATGATTCCCGTGACCCGCTGTAATGTTAGTGATTCATTTAAGACATAAAGAGAAAATCTTTTTGTACACATTTTTACAAACTATTTATTTATCTGTGATTTTGTAAATAATAAAAAGTAAAATGTGAATGGAAAAGCTTGTGTTGATGCATGTTTTGCTGGAATTGTGGGAGTAAGAATGCTTCAAAAACACCTTCACAAAGACATCTTTACATTAAATATTTTTTTTATTAACTGTTTAAGGAAACACAACAGCTTTTAAAGGGGTTACATCTGGACAAATGTAAATAAAAGGGCAAACTGTAGTGTTTCTTTAGTTAAATCAAAGCATTTCTGTGCTCAAATGTGGAAACCAGTGTCTTGCTAAAGGAGTTTTAGGACAATTTTTCTTTATTACAGCTCATGGAACCAACTCTCTGGTTGTGCAGGATGTAGAATACAAATATAGAAATCACTGAGTAGTTGGGTCAAAACCTTACACCAAACGAGGGATGTTCCTCAAGTCAAGGGAAAAACTGCACCGTGTGCACTTGGAGGTGCCCTGACTGACGGGACATTTGGGGAACATTAAAGGAATGGCCACACACTTTTAAACCTGCAAACTGGTCAAATGTTGATCAACCAAAAAGCCTTCAGATTTCCAAAAAACCCACAGAGGAGTTAACCATGAGGATGTATCTAGTTCACATAGCCATGTCAAATCTATCATAAAAGACTGACATAAATAGTTAAACGGTAATAATTCAAATGAGGCATAAAAGTGTTATGACCACAGTCAAAAGTCCCACAAAGGAGAACTGATTTACCACACACTTATACAAAATAATTAATAGGGCCACAAACCTGCATTAACTTATACCTATACATTTTATTTTTACTTCTTTAAGAAATGAAGGGCAGGTTTGGGCTGTTTAAAATACAAGGACATCATTTTCTGAAAAGTTGAGAACTGTTCTCCCATCACACTTTTTCTTCCCTTTCTAAAGGAGTGTGTACAATGTCTTTAGCCCTCATGTTTCCTGCATTTCTCCTTCCTCGAGCATAGTGGTCTGTTATTCACCACAGTGACGTCCAAATCCAAGAGCTTTGACTTGCCTTTTCTGTTCATCTACAGTCAGGCGTCTTTTGTTCAGGATTAAAGACCAGGTCTGGCACCAGCCAGAACAAGTTTATCTCTTTGGAACACACTGAAATGACATCTGGGGTGAGACCACCCGGGTCTGAACCACATCGCAGAGACCCTCTTTCCTGCAGGGAGAAACTGCAAAGTCTGCTGTTTAAAAGGAGCACAAATGGTCAGTTCAGGTTGATAACCAAGTCTTTTCCAAATTTACGCAGGTACTTCTCGTGGTTGTGGTTGACCGACCAGAGGGGGGGCAGAAAGCTGGGTTGCATGCTGGTCAGGAAATGCTGGCGCCAGCGGCACTCCAGATCAATCAGACCCTGCAGGCCATGCTCAGCATATGCCTGCACAACCTTTAAACCATGGGGCACGTAATTCTTGTTCAAAATCCTGCAAATACACAGACACAGTGCATCCAACTTTGAGTATCTTCTTAAAATACTATTTAAGTTCAGTCTGCATCACTTGATTCATTGGATGAATCGGAGCCCTTAAAAACAATTATTAAAATTATTAGCTTTCACCATTAATCAGAACAAAAATGAAAAATGTTTAAAATAAAACTGAACATAACCTATATGTATCTTACCTCTTATTGGAATGTTTTAATTCTGTTTAATATTCTTAGAATATAATATTTTCTAGCACAACTAAAGCTTGTCTGCTGGTCTGTACAAATGCTTTCCTTTCAGCAGTATTGTCTTGTTACATTAGAATATGGGGAAGGCTATTTAAGGGTAAGACTTGACAAAATGTCAGCTACAGAAAAGTAATCCGAGCACATTCTGCATATGAGCAAAAATTTCAAACGAACTGGGTTATGTTCATTAAACATACCAGGTTAAAAAAAAAAAAAGTTTGATGTGTTCCCCGAAACAGACTTAAGGCGTATAAAACGGACTTCATATCCAATATCAAAAATTCCGTTAAGTAACCCCACACTGGGCCATTAATTTTTTTGTCCAGAGGGATTTCAGTTTAATATACATTATCAGCTACTGTACACAAGGTCACAAAATAACTGAAAAAGTTTAAATTAAAAACTTTGCCTATTTAATTAATTACCAAAATATTCCCAAGGCAAAAAAATAAATAAATAAAAAGCAGATTAAACTTTGTTTTAAAAACCTCCAGGTGACCGCATAGGTCTGTACAATCTCCTCACTATATTCCTCCTGTGTTTTCTTCTGCTCCACTCAACAAAATAAACCAAAGAAGTCAAGATATATTGTATTCCGTTTGATTAACCAACAAAAGATCACTTCCTCACCTGGTCTCAAGGCTGGCTGCCGTCTGCAGCATCTCCTCTGTGACCTCGCTGTCCCCCTCTTCCTTGCAGAAGAAAGTGCAAATGACTGACACAAGCTCATTTTTTCTGGAGTCCGGCATGCTGTCACTAGCACTGAGGAGTGCGCGGGCAGCTGAACGAACCCGCCGATGGTCCAAATCCTCCAGAATCCTCACACCCTCCTCGCAACCCTGAGGGGCAGAGAACTCCTCGGCCAACTGCTGCTTCAGGAAGCTGTCGTACACATTAGATGCTGCATGACAGGAAGTACACAAAAGCAGGATGTCATGGGAGTTGTGGTCTTTCATCTCAGCCGGGAAGTGTCGTCTGTACTCGTGAGGAACGATGTTCTTTCTAATAGAGAGAGAACAAACTCACTCGCTGGACGATTTATCTACTAACAGTAACAAGAGGTAAGCAGCTACTCCGTGAACTCACCTTTGGGTTCCCAGTGTAAGCACATGCCAAAACATAACATGAGCACAAACATTCAGCTGATGAACTCAGCATGTACCTGTCCAGCATACATGATTTAAGGACTTACCTAATATAGGACTCTGCTTTGCCACACACCACACATAGATTTTCTTTGGCCGTCAGGTAGTAGTCCTTCTGCGAGTCAGGGCGACCTGACGGCTCGAACAGCAAACGTACAATGAAGGGTTCCTCGCTGATCAGCTCTGAGAGACAGGGCACCAATCACCACATGAAACAGTCTGGAAATCTTTCCCAATAAAACTATTTTCAAATCACTTAAAAAAGAATAAGAATTTATTCCATTGATTTATCAAAACATCAGCATAACCATTAAGATGTAAAGATCATAAACTTGAATGGTTTGAAATGAAATGCTAACTAACTTCCCAATTCAAAATAGATAATAAAAATAGTTAATAAAAGCCAGAAATCCAAAGAGTTAAAAGCCACTCTCTACATGTCTGAAATGCAGCCTGAGTATTTTTATGACTGCCTTGAAATGTTTAACCAAAACATTTTTAAAATCAATTCATGATGCAGAGGCATATTTACCATCAACATTATATAAAAAATTATGAGGCATACAGGTTCACTGGTAATTTCGGTTGGCAAATAAGATGACTAGATTTGCATTTTAAACATTTTGACCCCTGGCTGGCATCATCCAGAGTGAAAAACATTTAATTGTTTCTGTACATTTAATCAAACTGAAAGACCCAGCTTACATCTCAAGCACTGAATCACACAGAATGATGGGATTTACATTTTACGGCATTTAGAAGAAGCTCTTATCCAGAGAGACTTACATGTCCTAATTACAGGTACAGTCCCCCTGGAGCAACTCAGGGTTAAGGGTCTTGCTCAGGAACCCAGTGGTGGTAGTGCTAGAGGTGGGATTCGAACCGGGGACCTCTTGATCCAGAGGTCCATAGGCAAGTACCCTACCACTAGACCACCACCACCTTAATTTGAAGGATTTCCCTTAAAGTCAACAGGTTTGGGACAACATACCTCCTATTCCTTTGTCAAGGTACCATTTTGCCTTTTTCTTGTCACATGTACACAGTGGCTGGCCATCAGGTGCATGAAGGAAGCAGTTATCATACAACGGGGATTTCCTGAGTGGGGGGAAAGCAGGCAAGGTCTTATATGGACATAGAACAGGATAGAGACACAGATCATACACTCAAATAAGGATTTCTATAGTTTTACGCAAGAGCCGCAAGGTAGCAACTGGTAACAACACTACCAACGAATGAATTGATCATTCATATTCATCCATAACTTTGGGATTATTTAACAAATTCAATAATTAGGCTTGATTTCCTGGTTTTAGGATAGTCGGTCCTATTACCAATCCCCCCCCCCCCTCTCTTAGCAATATTGCCTTCACGGCATTTATCAGACACTCTTATCTAGAGCAACTTCCACGTCCTGATTACAGGGACAGTCCCCCTGGAGCAACTCAGGGTTAAGGGTCTTGCTCACGGAGTGGTAGTGCTCGAACCTGGGACCTCTTGAGCCATAGGTCCATAGGCAAGTACCCTACAACTAGACCACCGCCACCCTATATTAGCTTCTTAGGTACTGTGAAAAACTGAAGAGAAAAAAAAACACTTGACACCAGGCATGTCTTGACTACTATACCTGGCTGAATATCCAATTCCGAGAGGTTTGCGCTTGTTTTTGCGGGGGTCTGGCACTTGCTGGTCTCCAGATTCAGGGCTGTCGACAGTGGGCATGCGGTGTCGCCGCTTGCGCTCACCCTCCTCTCCTTCACTGCGGCTCCTAAAGGGTACGTCCACCAGGCCCTGGCAATGTGACGCCAGCTTTGAGTAAGATGTCTCCTCCTCACTTAACAGGAAGGGTTCAGAGAAGAAGCCCAGCATGTAGAGAAAGAGGGAGATGGACACCTGGGCATCACGTGCTGCATACAACATCTAAAACACACACACACACAAGGCAGGGGGCACTGAGGTCAGCGAGGACATTTTTATTCTCACAACAGAACATCACGGTCAGCTAGTATAATGTACACTGGGGCAGCAGTGGCCAAGTGGTTAAGGACTAGGCCCCATAATCGGAAGAATGAAGGTTTCAGTCCCAGACAAGCAGGTTACCCTGAGGTACCCTTGATCAAATTACCACCCCCAACACTGCTGTATGTATGGCCGCCGACTGCTGCACTGATAAGTTAAACGCAGAAGAAGCATTTTGTTGTGGTTCACTTTTTGCTGCAGTGTGTTTACAACGACAAACGGTCACCAATGTTCAAATCAAACAGGGGCAGCAAAGGGTGCGATCAGAAGTAGTATGTGGTTGTTTATGTATATTGATAATCAGCATTCACAAAGAATAAATAAATAAACCATGGCTTATGTAAGAAATTACAAAAGTGTTCTGCCCAAGCATTCAGATAAAGAATAATCCCCCCCCCCCATCCCATCCCATCTCCCTGTAATTAGGACATGGAAGCAGCTCTGGATAAGAACGTCTGCTAAATGCCGTAAATGTAAGACTGACTTGACTGGAGAAATGACAAACAAAGTGATAAAGAAAACCTTTATAAAACCCTACAATAATATGGCAATAAAAGAGGCACTTCAGCATTTCACCTGCTGCTGGGTCAGGTGCTCGGCTTCCCAGTTGCTGCAGCGCAGCTCCAGTGATTTGTCCAGGGTGATGTTGAGCAAGTCTGCGGCCAAGGACTTGAGACTCAGCCCATTATTCAGCACTGCATGCCTTCACCACCCAAAGGACATAAGCACAAATGCAAAAACTCATCACACCTATGTTTCAGAAAGCAAAAACTTTTTACAGGCATACAAGAGTGCACTGACTAGGGTTAAGGTTAATGTTAAAACTTTTCATTTATTCATTTATTTGTCTTCTACCAATAGAACAGATCAAAGTGAGCACTGTGTCCCTATTGTTCTGGTCAATTTCATGAAAGTACACACTGGATGATCCTCATTAATTGAATAAATGTCTGTTCATTACCTTTGCCTAAGGGCCAAATAACGCAAATCCACCGTGCAAACAAGAGCCAGGCCATGGTCATGGGCCAGCCTCTTGCCATCTTCATAACAGCCCACTCCCACCTTCAGCACATGAGGGTCCCTCAGGACATGGAGCAGGCCATTGGGAAAAGACAGTTGGGCACTGCGAAATGCCAGCAATCTGACCAGCATACAACGGCCGGAATATGTAGCAATCTGGAGCAAGGAGACTGCAGACGCTCTGCCTTTGACAGACACCTAAGGGAAACGCAAACAACATGTGAAGGAGGATCATTTCTAACAACAGGGGTTGTAAATTCCCAACTCTTGTAGAACCCCTCCTCTTACACGCATGCTCTTTACCCATTCACAGTCCAAACCCAGGACAGGGAAGACTGTCAGATCCTTTTGGAACAAGGGCCAGTGTTTCTCCCATTCTTCTGGGGAGCTCACCACCACCGCTGGCACCTCCAGCAGCTTCTCAATAGTCGGTATTGAAATATGATTCAGAGTTTGCGGAGGTGGTGGCAAAGGTGGTGCTGGTTTTTCTTGCAAGTGCTGAACAGAGGTTGCACTAAATTCTAGAGGTCCTATTTCATCTACAGACAAGGGGTCAGACTTTTTGGGGCTTTTTAGGGCTTTTTTCTTCTGTGTGTATACGGTGTGCCATAGGAGCAGGCCTCCAAGAGTGGCTCCCAGCATGGTTGCCACTGCTGCAGTAAAGGTACTCTGTCTGGACATCTCGGAAGCTGCAGCAGCTCTCTGCTAGGACACAGGGTAGAAAGAGTAAAGCACAGTTCACAATCTGGGAGCCAAACACAGTGACCGTGGAAATGAAGGTTTAGTTCTTATGTCGCCTTGGATCTGGATTCAGCAGAGACACACTTCCAGTAAGTGTAGTGTGAAAGGACGGAGCACTTTACACCAAGTAGCATGTAGACGCACCAACACACACATCTAAATGACATTGGAACTGTGGGGAAAATAGATACATAGACGGACAGACACACACAAAGATACAAGTGCTGGCACTCTCATATATATATATATATATATATATATATAGCAATAATAAATCTACTCTGTACAGTGTCATAAATGCACACCCCCCTCTCTCTCATAGCCTATATGTTTTCAGCACCTTTCTCTCTTTTTTGAAGAAACTTAGTCTGAATGCACAGCTGTGTGGGAGCTTCACCCCACTGCTGTTAAAAGGTGAGGAAAGGGCTCGACTCTGCTCTGCCGGCGGGTTGGAGATAAACTGGACTGCTGGAGAGGGACTGAGGTGAGCACACACACCAGGCCACACAGCCCTAAACACAACCTTTCACCATCAGCAACAGCCAGTGCAGGAGCACCGAGCCAGGCTCGAGTCCGAGAGGCTGCTGTGAGACTACAGATCAGCTGTGCGGGGCTCGAAGCCGCTCCCGCTCATTCAGGGCTTCGCTTTCTCAGCCAGACAGGTATTTCAGGAAGGACCTGGCGGACTGCGGAGTTTAACTCTACTGCCCAATGAGAGAGGAGCTTATTGCCCTGGATAATCTGCTAGACCCGCGGCTGCTCACTACAGAGCACAGCTCTGCTCAACCTGCGCCCAACACACGCCCAGCACACCCAACACACACTTACCCACTACAGTGAGAGCAGATCCACAGTCACACACACTCTCACTCACACTCTCGCAATCGCACTTTCTCGCTTCTGATGGGATGAAGAACAGCTGCAGCGTTTCTTCTTCGGCCTCTAAATCCCCCGCAGCGCCCCGCAGCGCCCCCTCTCAGCCAGGCGGAGGAATCACCGCAGCAGCGCAGGAAACTCCGGACGCTCATCAAATCATTCATTTGTGCATCGAACACATGCTGTCCGTTTCTGGTGCAGAGCGCGCGCGCGCACACACACACACACACACACACACACCCCCCCCCCATACCCAAAGAACAAGACAGTCATGCTGTTGTCCTCCACCACCATCATTTTATTCAATCTTTTAGATCTATTTTTTTCTGAAAACAAGTGGAATAAAATAATGAAATACTTACAAAATGAAGAGAAATAAAAACAACTAAAACAGAACCGACCATCTCCACAGGTTTGAAAGGAAAGGTGACACTGCAGCGCCTTCCTGATTTCTCACCGCAACCGGTTTAAAACCACAGCTCGTTTCAGGGAGATCTCCACTGCGCCTCTGTTGTCCGCTGGCTCACCAGTGCAGCAAACAGAGCCTTTCTCATTCAAATGGTCAACTCAGCTAAAATAGTGCTTGTGCAATATGCAGAGAAACCTCCAGTGGGAAATAAACAAAACAAGTGGCTGGAGATGACACTGTTCATAGCATTCAAAATCATTGTAAAAGCAACCCCCCCCCCCTTCCCCCCCAAAAAAAAACAATCAACAAAAAAAAAACTTAAAAACATTCAATTATACAGGCAGTGGAAGAAAAAAATATATATATATATATATGTTGAGCACTATAGTACAATATGACAAAATATCTGAGATGAAGAATGATAGCACTGATAGATCTCCCATTCCCACCAGAGTCCATGATGATTGTAGTTGCAATGAGTCGTTATTTACAGAGGGATGCACGTCCAAAAATGGGATGCGTTACACAGCAAGAACCCCCCCCCCCCCCCCCAAAAATCCTTCATTCTTAAACTGTCTTTATACAACACATACACGTTATAACTTGAGCTCAATGTGTAGAATAATGAATATATATTTTCATTTCTATAGATATATCTATAATATATGCTCAATTCCTGTATACACACAAAATCATTTCCACTGTAGTTAGCCTGCACCTTTGGCAAGATTACTTACAACTTTTCTGTTATATTCCAAAGCTATTTAAAATATACTTAATGCATAAAAATAAAGATTTTGGCTTTCTCTCATTTCTTCTGACTAAGAAGTTTTATGAAAACTTCTCAAATCTGAAAGCTCAGTCCTTCTCTCAGTGCCACTGTCCTTCTGACGGGATGAGCAGTCATCCCAAATGTTAGGGGGCGCTGTGAGCTGGGCTTTTAAGAGACAAGGGCACAGAACAAGGCTTGGGAGAATAGTACTGAAAAGTATAGCTACTGGGTTGTGTTGCCAAATTATAATTAAAAGTTTAATTTAAATGGTAAGAGGCATCTAAAAATGGTCACCAAACTGCACCAGACATCACTGACTTTTCCCCACTTTAATGCTGCTGTGGCCTGTTGATTCCACTGAAGCCCTTGCTTTCCACTCTGCCATCTGCTTTTCCCATACTTAACACAAGACATAGACTGACAGACAGCAAAGAGATGAGACAGATCTGTGGTTAAGGGGTAGGAGTGTCAAAGGGGTCCCCCTACGTGGTAGTCTCTCCCCACAACCCTTCATTCATTTTCATCCTTTTTGTGCCTCTTCCAGCTTTTGTACTCCCACCCCACCCACAGTATGTTTTCTACAGTTGGATCTCAAAGGTCTTTTGGAGCTCACTTGAAAAGGGGTTTGTGGGTGAAGGTGTCGTGCGTTGTCTTGAGCGGCTCTCCAATGCGGCCCACTGGGCCTCGAAGGCATCAGCCTGGTGTTGTGCTGGCAGAGGAGGGGCTGAGGAGGAGGGAGCAGGCCAGCTGTCAGCACCATTGAATGTTGCGGTACCATTGGGCGGCTGAAACATTGTCGAATTCACTGCTGGAGGCAAGGGAGGTTTGCCAAATGGACTGCCCACACCTCGGGCATCTAACTGCGCCAATGGTGGAGTAGAGAAAGGTGAAGGCTGCACTGTGTGCGTTTGGGTAACGGGTGCAGGCACAGGCACTGGCTGCGTTTGCGTTGCCGAACCAAAGACGTTGGCCACCATTTGAGAAGGCGTAATGCCGACCACTGGCACGCTTGGCTGGGTGAAGGGGAGCCCATTGGACATTGGGTAAGAGGTTGGAGCCTGGGCATGGAAGGCAGGTTGGTGTGGGGGCAGAGTGGGCACAGCAGAGGGCATGGGGGGCATGAAGGCTACAGGTGCAGCGGGAGCCATGGGGACAGGCATGGGTGTGGGGAAGGTCTGCTGGGTCGGGTGAGTAGTGGCCATTGTTCCAGGCTGCTGGGCTCGTACAGACTTCGACACCTCTTCTAGCCAGCGGTCAGCCTCAGACGGTGTGCGCTTATGAGAGGCTGTGGGAACTGTGAGAGGTGCCGTTGCCGCTGGAGGAGCCACAACTGCAGGTGTAGGACTGGGCCAGTCACCACCTGTAAAGAAAGAGCAAACACACTATTAAGTAACCAATAAGAATAATAAAATAGACTGACGAGTCTGAAGCAAATAGATACCTATAGATTAATATAAACAACAGTCACCAGCCCTCCTATGGTACATTTTTGAGAATTAATGAAGAGGTCACCAAATCTGCTTCTGGAGATCCAAAACTGTGCAAGATGTTTCCTTCCTGAATATTTGCATAACTTTACCACTTTCATTTTATCTCTTCTCTACTTCAGAAGCATGAACTCAAAGCACTCTTACCTGGATGTGCAGGAGCAGGGGGTACAGCAGGGGTCTTGGCCCAGGGGTTAGTGTCTCTGGCAGGTAGTGGGGGTGGCAAGGTTGGGGGGTTAGCAGCAGTGGCAGCAGGAGCGGGATAGGCAGAAGCTGAGCCATTTACTACAGCAGTAGATATTAGAATATATTAGAGATCGATAAATGCAAGAGTGTGTGTCTGTCACACACACACACACACACACACACCTATTTATATGCATAAGGAAAAAAGTTTAAAAGGTGACAAAGCTGTAGTTTAAGCACAGGATGCTTCTCAGGGAGTTAAGTGTATTTGGTCCTGACCTGGTGCAGCAGGGGACTGTGGAGAGGAGGCAGGTTTGGGCATGGGTGCTGAGGAGAATGGGTCCTCTGGTGGGCCGCTGAAGGTTGATGTGATCTGAGTGCAGAGTGAACTGATGCTGTCCCCTTCACCTTCTACTTCTGGCACTGATGAAACCGGACAACACAGACCAAGATACATTTCTCTCTTGTCCAGAGGGATGCTTAATCTACACATTTTGCCATTTCTAAAAAGGTACGACTGAAGTAAATGTCAGCTTAATTCTACCATGTTATACCATTTATCCAAGAGCATGATCCCAGTGTCCATCACTATGTGATATTCATAGCATGACTAGCTGCCTATGTGTGGACAGCATTTCAAACCTGTGTTTTTGATGGGGAAGTCGGATTTGCGCTGCATTGTGGAAGGTAGATCATTCATACGCAGCGACATCTGACGTTTGAAGGGCGATGTCTTTTGGCTGAGGGCTGGAAAGCCACGGAATGAGCCTTGGCGTGCCAGCGCCTCCACCGGGGCATGACGCCGTGGGATGGCATGGGGATTGGCTTCGTGAGGGGCCACAGGCAGGGGTGGGGAGGAAGAAGGAGAAGAGGCTGTGGCTGGGTTCACTACACTGCTGCTTATGCTTCCTGTTACAGCCTCTGATTCTGTAGAGACACACAATGACATGTATGCTGCTGAATTTAATCAAGAAAAAAAAATATATTGCAGCTGCAACTCAAACCTGAACCCTGTTTGCTATTGCAAGCTGCGCTAATGGGATCATAGAATGTAATGACAATCATGTAGACTCATACTGTTTAAGGGCCAACAAACTAGTGCCTGTTTACATCATGCACTACTGACCTGAATTACCTGATAAAAATTTCATTCCAAATCTCTAATAAAAGATTTCTAATAAAGAAAAAAAAAAAAAAAAAAAGAAAAAAGGATTCTTTTCTTGTCCGTTGCTAACTAACCTACCTTTCTTAGCATCCTGTAATTGCCGCATGACCTCCTCCCGCTCAGCCTGTTCTGTTGCCGTGGTAACACGAAATGAGCCTTCACGCGTAAACGTGGTACGATTGGCGTCAAAAGTGGCCGTGACCCCACACTCTTTTTCTCTCTTCTGCTTCCGCTCCAGACACGCTGCAAATGCACAGCCCACTGCATGGCTCAGACGCTCCCCCTGAAACGCACGCACGCGCACGCACGCACGCACACACACACACACACACACACACCCCCCCATGCTGGAGTTACTGTTCCTGCACTATTTAAACTATTAGCAGAGCAAGACATGCCATTGAGAAAGTGAGTTAATACTGATTGACTAAGTGAAATAGGATTAGTACAGCAGTTGAAGGAGGGTCAGTAATTACTGGAGTCTTTTCGACAGCACAGGGTTTTTATGCTCTAGGAGAAACAAGGCTAACTTCATTATCAACTTCTGAGAATAATAATGACATAACAGGCCTTTTGACCATCAGTAAAAATATAAGCAGTCTGGGTTACACAACACTGTTTTTTCCCTCATCTTCTATCCGTTTAATGTTGAAGTGACCACTCACTGAATCTTTAATGGCCATGAAGCAATGGCAAATCCAGCGACGCGTAGTGCCATCTCTGCAGATATATGAAAACGCTCGTTCAAAGTTCCGATCAGGAGCACAAAACGACACTTTCTCTATTGTCTGGTCCAGGATCAAATCCTACAGGAAGGACAAGCAGATGCAATTCAAATAATTAAACAACTAATATATAATTTTCTTTTAAACGTCTAACTATGTTATTTGTGAGCATTAATTTTGCCACCACTAGGTGGCAGGAAAACACACACACACAAAAAAAAAAAAAAATCCGTAAACATATGAAGTTTAAAATACATCAGGTTGAAATGTTTATGCTAGGCAGAGGTTGAGACTTCCACTTGGCTGATTAAAACTAGCCTTAGCCAGCTGTTTTTATTAGAGGGCTATAACAACATAAAACCTATCCCAAGGAGATTTAGCCTTCAAATGTCTTGATTCCACCAGAGGCTTATTGTAATGCCAACAAGTGTGCAAAAAGCAACAAGCATGTTGATAAACTTTGAGGTGTGATTAATTCAACTCTGAGGTTTCAGGTGAGTACATACAGGGCTGCACAATGCTTTTAGTAAGATGAGTTACCTTTGTTTTGTCATCGACAACCCTCAGGCCATCAGCAGATACCCACAATACAGCCCTTACTGCCTTCTTCCCTGCCTATGGAGCGGGAGAAAGGAAGAGAGACAGACACACAGAGAGAGATAAATTACAGCACAAATTGAGATGGGAATTTCTTGCAACCCCCCACTCTTTCCAACAGTTTCTTCACACATCCACACCTTTATCTATAAATCCTGCTAACAAGAAACATAGATTCCACTCTCATATTTATAGGCAGAAAGAAGAAGAATGTGAGTCAGTGTGTTCTGTGAATGGACCCATGTGAAAAAGGGGAAGAAAATGTGTGACAGAAATAGCAACACCGCAAATGACACCGTGCCCCACACGAGTAGAGTATCCCACTTAACCCTATTGTCATTCTCAAATACACAAATACACATACACACTTTATATGTAAGGTGACAGAATGAGGCCCACTTTTTCTGTTGCTCCATCAGTGATTGAAGAGTGAACAATTATGAGGAAAAAAAAAGACAGACACACACACACACACACACCCCACAGCACAGAACTTACTTTTGTAAAGAAGCCCTTGAAGAACTTTCTGTCCTGGAATTGAAGATTTGGTAAAGGGATGTTTGGGGGATGGGGCAGGAAGGACAAGGCAGGAGAGTGTTACAGATGGTGCTACAAGAAATTGTGTGTCCAGATAACACAAAAGTGTGCATGGGGGTATTTGGGGGCTGAATTGTCAGGGGGAAGGGGCTTGAATGGTTAAGAGTAGATGACAGAAAGCAAGGAAGTAAAGTGAAAATCACACACCTCTAGCTGGTGAAGAAGACCACAATCTCAATATGTAAAATCATTCACAGCTGATCAGATCATCCTGTCTTTGTTTTGTTGATGTTATTATTATAAATACATTAGAATTATTACTAGTTATGAAACTATTAGTATTATGTTAGTGACATGCTTACTGGTGGCATTGGGAACCATCATCAAGCACCTCGATGAGCACTGATTGTCTTGACCACTTCTATCCTGTGACATCAAGAGGCGCTTGACTGGCCAAACTACAAGAGAACCACTTGTGGCTCAATCCTCAAGTTTGGTTCCACTGTTGTTCCATGCACACACATACACATACGCAGATGCGTACGCGCACACACAAACTAAAATACCAGCACCAGCAGAGAGACAAGATGGAAAACTGAGGTTATAGGACAACTGTGGAAAAAGCACACATATAACCTCACCTTCCCTAGAAGTCTAAAAAGTGGGCAAAGTAGAGAGTTTGAACTGGAATCAAATTTCAGATTGAAGTTTCCTGTTTAACAACATTATACCACAGTTAGGTTTGAGCACATATTATCTGAGAAGCATTTAATCTAAGAGAAATGTAATAATATTTAGTGCTCTTAAGACCATTTACATTTCTTTAGGCATCACTCCACCCTACTTACATGTAAAAGCAACAGCCACTGTTTACTGGAAACATTTGTTTTTGATGTGGAATCTAAATAAACATTATCAATCTATTTTTGGTATTAGCATTATTAAGTCTTAATAGCACAACTGTGGTACAATCAGAATAATACACTTTAAGGCATACTACACCATGGTGTGCTGATCTACCAGGCTTAGGCCTAAAGCCTACAAACTTTGCACTCTTGTGTCATTACTTCATGGTATAGCACTCCTTCTTGTGTAATTATTCCATCTTAATTTTTGGCAAGTGAACTAAGATAATTGCATAATGGACTTTGGCAGCAGTTTCTTTGGTTCAGGCCATAATAATCAAAACTGGTAAAAAGCTGCTACGTACTACGGTATGACTAATGGAGAGAAGAGGTTAAGAAACCATTAGCCATACACACAGAGTGTGAGATGATGAGTCATGCAGGGAGTCACTATCACAGCTACAGAAGAAAAGCTATGATCATTAGGTTGAGGGTGCTGAGCTGAGGAACATTAGGGGCTGAGGGGGTTTTAAAGAGGCTCTTTGTGGGTCATTGTGAACACAACCTGCTAAAAAAATATAGATACATACAAAATTTATCATACATACATAAGAACACATGTAAGGGAAATTAGATGACTATGAATGCTAAATAACAAACATGGAAAGGCTTCTAGAAAGCTGGAGTTTTAAGGACAGGAGAAAAGAGAAATGCAGTCAGGGGTTAAAAAAAAAATCTTGTCACAGGCAGGACAGAATTAAAAGAAAAAAAGTAATTCTAACAGATTACAAATGAAAAAACCTAAGGAATAAAAGTCCAACATAAGTGTAATCAGGAAGTGAGGTCATTTTTAAGAAATATGAGCTTTTTATTATCTGCAAAACTGACTGAAAGATCGGCCTGGCAACAGGAAGCTATACTACAGCTTGAAGGAGACAGGAAGTTACACGATAACAGCAGAACAGGGTGTGACGTGTGAGTCAACAGACCGTGTGATGTCACACTGCAGACAATACTGTCTCCTTCCTCAGTTTTCAGAAGGGACAAAGAATCCATACTCACTCACTTCACACACATACAACCTCTCAAACACACACACACACACTTTCTGTTGCCCTGGTAATGTCAACATGCTGATGTGACTAACCTTTGCTGTCACCAACTGTAAAGCATTTCATCCTGCCAATCAGGCACAGTGTTACAATCTGTATCTTCAAAGTTGAGCAAGGGTATCTAAATATCTCTATCTAACATACACACAAAGATGGCTGTCAGTGTACTAAAACTTTATCAAGGGTCATAAGAAGAGTTTGCCCAATGCCCAGTTTGTGTGCTCTGGGCAAAGTTCAGCAGGCAGCATGTGAGGAGTAGACTGCAAACTAGAAGACAAAAACTCAAGCGGGATGACTTCAATAAACACAAGTGTATGTACTAACCCATTGGCTTCCGGGAAACAAGTGGCCTGGCTCCAGTAATAGGAAATCTCATTATAGTCCATGAGGGTCAAAGAGACATTTGTACCTAAACACGTACACATGCTTGCGCACACACATACACGAGCGCATGCATGTCCACACCCACACGTTTTACTAGATCTCCCCTGGCGTATGGTCATTTTTTTGTGAAACAGAAGAGTCTAGGAGCATAAGAGCTCAGCCAGGCAGTTGTAGACCATGCAGTGGGTCAGCAGAATGCCAAAACATGTTGCATCACTCACCACAGTGTTTCAAATTGCCTGTGGAAGCATCACTGCACCCTAAAGGGGTGCACTTGGTCTGCAACAATGTTAAAAGGGGATCTATTATTCCTTCCTACCATTATTCTACTACAAGCTTGATCTTTTTTTTTTATTTTTATAATGAGTCACAGTCTCGTGTACATGAAAACAGTCACATTCAAATATGCTGAAAAGGAAAATATTTCAGGAAATGTAAAATTTTTTTCCTATGCCTGTGATGCTTCAGTGAAGAAGCAGCCAATACTCTGTGATTCACAAGCTGCCCAAGCTCCACCCTACCTGAACTGGGCCACAGCCCCAAACGCTGAAATCAGATCATTCTAAAAACTTTGATGAAGCAATTCAGATTGTGTGTGGGCCAACAGGAGATCCACTGTATCAAACTTTAAGTGTACAGTATTATTTATGTAAATGAAGTATTGTGTGCATCTGCACTGTTTCTAAGGAATAAAGGAGCTGCTATGACTTTTTACTGTGAAGTTGGTTGTATCAAAGCTTTAGAAAAAGGATGAACTGTGCACACATTTGCCATCATCTAGATCAGTTTACATGTAAATAATGGTCTCCGTATTTACCTGATTAAAAAAAATAATAATAATCAAATAATACATGTCTCTGTAGTTATATATGAAAATCAAAGTCAATTAAACTGTTTACCTGGTCTTTTTCAAACCAAAAAATATAAAAATAGAAATGTTAAAAATAAATAAATTCAGTCATGATAGTCTTTAAATCGTTGATATCTTATTAGCTGGTTTAAAGAACACAGACCACTTAATGAACATTTCTACTTAATGAAGTACGTACACTGTGCACTTCTGAACAAAACAGAACAGAGACTACAAATTATGGAATTCCCAGATGAGAGGTTAAATATATATATATAAAAATATATCTCTCACACACACACACACACACACACACAGTACTGTGCAAATGTTTTAGGCAGGTGTAGAAAAAATGCTGTAAACGAATGCTTTCAGAAATATAAATAATGATTGTTTATTTTGATCAATTTACAAAATGCAAAGTGAGCGAACAAAAGAAAAATCTAAATCAAATCAATATTTGGTGTTACTACCTTTTGCCTTCAAACCAGCATCAGTTCTTCTAGGTACATTTGCACAAAGTCAGGGATTTTGTAGGATTATAGTCGGTGTATGATCAACCAATTTTACCAATGACCAATGGCGTTAATGATCATCAGTGTCACACGGAGGTTGAAACACAGTCATGTTTGGAACAACCTACCAGCCGAGTTCCTTCACAAACTGTGTGCAAGTGTACCTAGAAGAATTGTGCTGTTTTGAAGGCAAAGGGGGGTCATACCAAATATTGATTTGATTTAGATTTCTCTTTTGTTCATTCACTGCATTTTGTTGATTGATGAAAATAAATGATTAACACTTCCATTTTTGAAAGCATTCTTTGTTTACAGCATTTTTTCACACCTGCCTGAATAATATATTAAATATATTATTCTAACCACAATTCCTGCTGCAATATCAGTGGCTGTCTGAGGAAAATTCCTAGACAAGTGGAAATTTATGTTAAGATGGCAGAGGCCATATGTGACCTTAGGACTTCAGGCTTACATCCATCCAGTTTGTTTCCTTACTCTGTAACCTGCTAGCTCTGGGTAAAAGAGGCTTCCTGCACTGAGAATCTTTCATAAGGAAGAAGAGAAAAGAGAAAGGGAGCGAGAGAGAGCGAGAGCGAGAGCGAGATTGTCTGGGCTGCAAGCCACATTCTCCATTAAAAAGCAGAAGAAAGGCCTTATAAAAGTAGTCATCATCCTAATGCCAGCAACACTAATGCCATTAAAAAATTAGCCTCCTGCCAAATGGGTGCCCAGTGATCCCCTCACCTTCCTGAAGGATCCCAAAACACTGAAAAAAGGTTTGGGATGTATTCAGGCATGGAGAGAGAAAGACTGCCATCCCCCTACTAAAAATCAACATTTCCATTTTATCTATCTTGATGAGCAAAGCCTTGTCAACAAGGAAAGTGAATTATGCACCGCTAAACTTGCTAAAACAAAGTTACTGCTTTACCATCACACTGATAAAATGACCAAAGGGGGGGCTCTTTAACTAATGGACTATGATACAATCTAATTGCCTTAATTCTACAGTTTATTAAATGTGTTTTATAGAAGGCATTATTTTAAAGTCTACTATTCTATAGACTTTCTCCAACAAGACGAATAAAGGGTTTGAGGTATAAACTTCTCCTAACCCTTTTCTAAGTGTCAGAATGGCCTTTAAGATAGCAGCAGGAACTCATTCTAGCGAAAGATTGGAGGGAAGGGCTGGGAGTGCCTTCATATATTTTTTTAAAATTGAACTAAAGAAACCAAATGAGACTACACTGACTGATGGCAGTGAAGGACATGTAGGATAGAAGAAGGACTGAAGGGATATACAGGAGTGTATAGGAGCCTACAGATTCAGAAGCTGGAGAATTCCAGCCCTTCACTGAACCTAAAATAGATGAGAAGTCTGCATTTCACCCTGTGAAAGCAAGGAAATACTGCAGGGAGAGAAATGGGTCTAAAAACTGGAACAGGAATTAGATAGTATTAGTAGCCATGTCTTAACTTCTATGGTTACTGTGGGAAAGAAACAGGCATGCAGTAGAAAGTTCCTGGCTTCTAGACAGAAGAGCTTAGTGCAGTAGACACCTACCGTCTTCAGCCTCTTAACTGCATCTTCACATATGTGCATGCCTCGAGACTCCTCCACCTCCACATGGCCCAGATACTGCAGAGATGGGAGGAGAGAGAGAAAAAAAAAAATTCAGCTAGGTTGAAGGCAGTGACAGGCTGTGACTCATCTCTTCTTGCTCCTCCCAACACTGGCCTTTCCGCTGTCAGCTACTGGAGCAGTGGCTACCATCACTTAGAGAGAGTATGTAGTATTCTATCCACAATACCCTCAACTCAAGTCCCCAATGACTGTGGTTTGCCCCATGGTCTCTCGGGAGACCAAAGATCAGGCAAGGAGGCAAGCAACCATTGTGTGTGCAGTGCAGAGAGGAAGTCCTAACCCTTCCCTTAATGAACATACAAAGCCCACCTCTCCCCCAGGACCCCACCTAGTTCAAGGCTTCTTACAGCTATTTGTAGCTTGTGACATTCATAGGATGGAATTAATAAACTGGAACACACACAGTAAACAGAACATTTGAGATCTCACCTTTTCTCAGTCTAAGATCTCAGTCCTTTTTTTTTTTGGCCCCCCTCCCCTCCCCCCTCTTGTTAAAATTTTTGTTAAACATTTTCTCATTCTGCACACAATACCCCCCAATGACACAGCTAAAACAGGTTTTGGAGTTTTTGGTTAACTTAAAAACAAAAGCCTGAAAAACCTCATTTCCATCCACCTCTGCCCAATTGAAATCATTTAACATAAGAAGGGCACATAAAGGCAAAAGAAAAAACTGTGTTTAACAGCTTCAGACATTGAAAAATAAGCCACTAGGTTGAAAGTACTGTCCATAGACCCACAAAACAAGATTGTGTCAAACAAAATATGATTTGAGCAGTATTAAAAAGCACTAAAATACAGCTCAATCAAATGGTCAAACATGAAAAGGTTTGCAACCACAAACACACACAAACATGTGCAGCAGGGGGCAGCTACTGGAAGCACCCGGGGAGCAGTGACAGGGATGGTACCTTGCTCAAGGTTACCTTGGGGCAACCTACTGGCCTGGGATTCGAACCCACAATCTTCTGATCTTGCAGCCTAGTTCCTAACCACTAGGCCACTCCTGCCCCAGTCTTCTTAGGGGGGGAAAAGATCCTTAAGCAGACAGGTAACTAAGAAACCAGAGGGCAGTATAAGATTCAGCATTACTTTGTGGAGATGGAAGAATCTTATAGAAACACATGCATCAGTAAGGCACTCCTCCAATGAAGCCTTGATGGTTAAGCGGCTGTGTATCACCACAGTAAAACATCCATAAAGTGATACAACAGTGGAGGCAGCATCATGTTGCAGGGGATGTGTTTCCAAAACAGGAACTGGGAGACTAATCAGAAAAGAGGGAAAGGTCAATGCTAAAACTCTGGGTTCATGGAGGGTCTAGACCTGAAATCTCTAAAAAAGAGCTTTTACAATACTTTCATGAAAAATGAGAGGAATTTATGAAAGAAAATGTTATATAGGATAATTCACTTAGTAGACTTTGTAGAAGACTATATAGAAGTCTTGTCATTACTGGAAACGGCGCTTTAAACAAGAATTTTACCATTTTTTTTTTATATTTCATGACCTCACAAAACACTATGGTGTGCATATCTACTGAAAAAGTCTAAAAACTGCCTGAATACACTGTAAACACCACTACAGACATATGCAGACAGTTGAATAGCTTATAACCTCCAGAGATTTCTAAAATGCAGTTCACGTCAATGTTTCCTTAAACAGTTCTCAGACCAAAAGTTGGACAATCTTTTAGAAGAATGGTAAAACATGTCTTAAAGTCTAAATTAACTCCAAAACAGAAGCCACCCATAACATCCATTTATATCTGGCTCTGAACCAATTATTGAGCATAACCCAGCTGCCTAATGTCACATTAATGCAATGATTCCTGAAAGGAAAGCAGCTGTTAAAAGTTACGAGTTACTAAAGAGAAACAAAAGGCAGAATTCTAACTCTTTTCACACACAAACAAACACACAAACGCAAAACCTAAGTCCCTTGTGGCAGAATAAACCACAGTCGAGAGGAATGGCCATGCAGCTGTAATGAGCGTGGAATTGGGCTTTTCCTTTCCTTGCGCCACAAACTACAAATGTTTATGAGGAGTAAGTTTAACACTGCACAGACTGTCTGCACACCCAATTCACCATCCAATTCCCCACTTCCATTTTTCCTTTTCCATTTCTCTTGCTGATCTTTTAACACTGCACACCCACTGTTAAAAGGAACTACTAATCTTACTGCAACTATTTCAAGCCACACAGCACCTTAGGGAAATGAATCAGGAATGCAGAGACACACATGGAAGGGGTGGTGGTGGTGGTGATGAATGCACGAGCCTAGTAAGGTAGGTTGCATTAGCACAGTAAGAATGAGTGAGAGAAAGAGAGCGGGCAAACAGAACATAATAAAGGGAGGAGGTAGAGGACGACAGGCTTCTCTGTTCCAGAAACAGCACTCCTGTCTTCTAAATTTACAGAGCCTTGCAATCAGTTTAATGAAATAAGAAAAACCTGAAATGGTACTTTAACCAATATGGCCTTAAGCACACAAGGAGAGACAGAAGACCGCAGACAGCAGAGATTGCAACATTCAAAATGTCAGTAGTATTGATGTAATTTATGATCAGCAGCTGAACGCCTAGGAATCTGGGCCATAGCTAAAGTACACACAGAAACATCACCACTATTAATATAATGCCTACAGTCAAAACGGGAGATCAAGATCTCTACTTCGTTTACAGGGAGTGGCAGGGCAATAAAAAGAGTCAACAGTGAGAGGAAACAAGTAATCAGGCATTTTTGTTTGTTATTTAGGTATTTAAGTACATGTGCATATCTTCTTCAAATGGATATTCATAATCTCTTCACTTAAAATATTTACTTATAAGCATTAAGGAATGTTTGAAAATAAAGTTAGTGATTAAAGTATTTAGACGCAACAAATTAAATAACATTTGCACTTTGTTACAATGCTGCTGTCAGTAATTATGGTTTCAAAATGTCTATGATTATAATACATTTTTGTAGTTATGCGGTTTAAATTTTGATCCGTTAATCTTTGTTAAAAAAAAAAACAAACAAAAAAAAAAACCACCAAAACATCAGTTTCTACAGTTACAAGACTCACACTGAATTTCAAAAACCTCCAAATAGTTTTAATAGCATTCTAGTCAGGGGAATGGCTAGGTCATGCAAATTCCACTTTTTTTTTTTTTTGAAAGCTTTTCTTTCTATTAAAAAAAAAAAAAAAAAAAAAAAAAAAAAATCACGTTTAAACTCATGATTTGATACAACTCAGAATGCTGACTTTAAACTGACTACATCAGTCAATATAATAGGAGTTAAATCAGGCATGTGCAGGAATGTCAGAAATGTATTGCTTGACAATATGGTGATATTTATCATAATTACGTCACAATATTCTTTCTTGGGCAACTCGTGATATCAGTAATTAAAAAACACAGACCAGTCGCATGATTCTTCACAAAAAGAATATAATTAGTCCTGGATTTACTGCAGTATATTTTGGGAGAACACTGTACTCATTTGTGTAGCTACTGAGTCCTTCTTTTCCATTTAAATACACTGTATTTCTGAAAAAATTTATATTGCACTGTGTACAATAAATTGAACTTCTACTTCTTTAAGTAGGATTTTATATTTTATGACCACTCCTAAACATGACTGCAGCCCAGCCCACCCCAACCACACCATCAGCCGACAATGGTTTGGCTATTTTTTGAAGGGAACAAGCTTGCCTACAGAGAGTTCTCAGCATGAAGCTCAGCGAACAACCTAGTACTGAACTCCCTGGGAAAAAAAAAAAAGAAAAGAAAAAAAAGAAAACTTCTTTGACTTCAGGAAGAACAGCACAGATTCAGCAACATGCATCACCAGCAATGAATGTGTGGAGAGGGTCCCAGCCTTCACATTTCGGGGCACCACCTTCTTCTAATCTGTCCTGGACTGGAAACACAACAGCAATAAAAAAGGCACAGCAACGACTTCACTTCCTGGAGGTTCTTAGAAAGAACAACCCAATTCAGAAGCTGCTGATGTCTTTTTACTGCTCCTCCATAGAAGGTGTGTTGACATACTGTATCACAGTGTGGTACAGGAGCTGCACTGCAGCAGAAAGCAAGAGGCTTCAGCACATCAGAAGATTATCAGCTGCTCTCTGCCCTCCCACCAAGACCTGTACACCTCCAGCTGCATCAGAAGAACTAAAAATCTGAATGATTCTGAATATACATTGACCATCGTTCCTATACTTACACCCCACCCCATGGATGAATTCTTATATGCTGAATTATTTGACAAAATTAATTATTGACAAAATTCTAATATACTGGAAACACTGTACAATATCCACATTTCACTGTGTCACTAATATATAATTTTGTAGTGGTAATTTTAAAGACAGTTCTTTTTAGATTTTTTTTTTTTAAGGTGTGTTTATAGATACATGACTGCATGTCTGTTCTTGTCCTGTTAAGTGAAGGTGCTTGCAATTTCCTTATGTGAAATGACAAAGGTTTCTAATTCTAATTCTTAATCTAAACTGCAGGACACCAGGTGTGCACTACCTGCTTAATACCATGTAGGCAGAACTGATTTATTTACTTAAATCACAAACACACTTCTTTATACTAACTTGCCACAAAGCTTGTGAACTGCCTGTAGTTTGTTATAAAAAAAGTAACCAAATACTCACTTAATGTGTAGCTAACAACACAACACCACCTACTACAAATGGCAAAGCATTCAAGCCCAAAGCCTAAAATGTTAGTGTGCTGGTCACCTGGTCAAACCAACAGCCTAGACCATAATTAATAGATAATATCTGAAATGTAAACTTTTAATCAGTAGCAACAAAAAAAAGATATGTAGATATTTCCCTCCCAAATTATTCCACCCCATACAAGAGTTTTTTATCCTTATCAAGTCCACAAAAATGAGAGGTTAAAAACTACAGGTCATTAGAATCCATCTGCCATTTCTGAGGCTTCTGCAGCCATAGAGCTACATTTTACTGTACTACAGTTGCTGCCAAATGGAAAGAAAGGTATAGCGCAAAAGACTCTTGCTTGGCTGAGTATTATTTCCTCTTGATAATGGAATGCTGAAGAATAAACAGTAGAGTGCAGCTCTTAAACCTGCTTTGGCCTGGGCATATCTCTCACCTTCCTCCACACACAGACACACGTGGAAACAGGGGAAGCAGACCATCTCTGCTCTATGTTGCCAAAAGCCTGGACTGTGTTGCCCCAACAGGCTGTAGGCTGTTGTGTGCAACTAGGAGTAGTGAGGCTTAATGTGAGCAACTGACAGGGAGGTGGAAGGACCACACACAGGCTGAGGGCCAAGAACCTTAAACATAGAGGACAGCCACAGGAGGAAAGTCACTCACACAGAGAGATCTCTCTGAGGGCTGCATGTTTGGCACCAACTGAGGCATGAGCAACATCTGATCAGGGCAGCACTAGACTGATCTCAGTGCCTTTCTATAGACTTTTTGTTTGAATAAAGAATAAATACATTTATCTCAAATAATTCAAAAACTGCAGAATTTTTGTTTACGTTGGTTTGAAATGTAGTTCCCATTTAGTAATGGAAAGCTTGGTATTTGGTTAAACCTTTAATGAAACACCCAAAAGACAGTCCATCATAAAAAGAGGCATATAAAGTAACTTTAAAAATAAAACATTTAAATGATCTAAAGTGGGCAAAATTAAAAGAAAAAGGATTACTGGGGCTAGAAAAATCTGAGCTCCAAATGCTGACAGGGGCACAGTGCTTCATGTCATCAGTGGAATCAGCATCACAGAATATTTCAGTGCATCCAGTGGTTGGGGGAGCAAGAGAGAGGAGGAGAGGAGAGGAGAGAGTGTATGTAGACTGACACAAAAAAAAAAAAAAAATCACCTTGACTGGAAAACTGCACTTGCCAGTGCGAACTGCTTCCTCGTCAGTCTGCCACTGGTGTGGTCTGCTGGACTCTGGCACATACACATCTTTCTTGCGGCGGAAACTCTGCCGTAGCTTATTCATGGCTTAGCCTCCTCCTGCAAGGAAACAGAAAAGAGGAAATGAAGGAAGAAGACATGGACACACCACTGGGTGGGAAAGTTTTTGGCAATGCTTGTTGTAGTGTTACGGGTGCACACAAACTAAACCTAATTTATTCTTACTAGCTTTTAACATAATTTTCATTTCAACTTGTGTGATTTTAACAACTACAACTTTATTACAAATTGCTACATTGAGTACTAACTGTATTGGCAGTCTGGCACAAATCCTAAGCTTTGCATTATTTAATTGCATTATTTATTAAATCAAATTAAACTTCTCAATATTGAATAATGAAGGATTTATATATAATTGCAGCCCTTTAACAGATTTATATTATTCCTTCTGAATTGCTGTTTTGATATGAAAAAAGATTAAATTGTTCAGGTCTAACATACAGTTTTTTGTGTACCTAAAGATCAAAAACCTCCCATGGAGAAACCTGCCTTGCACTGGCTTCGCATGTTTTGTGCTGCAGTCGAATTCATTTCTGAGCTCTTATTGAAAAATATTTTACAATTACACATACACACTAACAAGGAATAAAGCGTACATGTGATATAAAAGTAGATTAGCAGAGCTGTCACCTTCAGAGACAAGTGGAGTCGAGGCAGTCACTCAAACAGACACGCTGTCTTCCTGACAGTCAGCAGCTCCAGCCAAACCCCAGCAGACCAGGCCCTTCCTCACTGAATGCTTACAAGCATGGAACCATCAATGCATATTGGAACAGTCCATACTGTACAGAGAGAGACAGAGATGGGGGAAAGGGGACATGGAGCAATGTTATTTGTACATCGCAAAATAAGTTTTCTGTTAATAATAATGATAAATACAAATAAACAAATGTGATTTTATTTATTTATTTTTAACACACCCTGATTATTAGCAACTAATCTTCAAGCTACCCTATCAGTAGCCAAAAACTGAAAAAATTAGGACAAATGTCACCTTTTTTTTTCCTTTTCTTTCTTTCTTTTTTTTTTTTAAACATAAAATAAGTGACAACTAATTAGTAACTTTGCATGGTCCTTTATGACACCATTGATAGCAATCAGTGCCAAAAAGGCTTTAGTGTTATAATATCCTAAAGCTTAAGGCCATCACAGTCAATCTGATTACCACAATTTAATTATTTTGTTCTTACATGCTTGATATTTATTTTCTACCCAGATACAAGGACACTGGATAAAAGTACTCTCAACTAATTTCTTCACTCCAAGTAAGCATACACATTCATAATATTTTATTCTGAATGCATAGATTACTAGCTCTTGAATTGAGAAAGTACTGGAACAGTTGGTTCCAACAGAAGTAGCACTTTTAAGAGTGAAATGGGTCAGCAGTGTAGACCTGCAGGGGAGAGTGCAGAAAACCCATTTAAAAGAGCCAAAAGGATTCACACTCACACACACACACACACACACACACACACACACACACACACACACACACACACACACACACACACAAGCGCGCTGAAGTCAGCAAAGCCAGTGACAAACCCTTTGGTCAAACGTTGCAATGTAAAAAACCCTTTGCCTACCACACCTTGTGTGCAGCGGAACCATGAGAAACAAATCCCAAAAGGGGCTGCTTCCTTATCACCCTCTCACACACTCAGCCTCTCGGGCTCTGTGCACCTAGCTCACGCTGCTCACTGTTTCTGTTATAACAAGTATTTGAGCACATCCACTGCTGCACAGGTGCATCCTCCTTCCTTCACCTGTCAAGTTGTTAAAGCATCTCAAGGACCGAAGTCCACCTGTGCCTAAATTTATTAAGCCTAATTAGGAAAGGCACATGCCAGTCTGTATAAGGCCTCACAGTTGATGGCCTGTGCAAAAACTAAACCACGAGGTCGAGAGAATTGTATGCAGACCTGCGAAAAAGGATTGTGTCAATATAGAACTAGGAAAAGACAGAAGCAAGACATAAGCACTTCCTCACTAAAAGGCGACTGTGTTGCCAAAAAGCATCTGATAAAACTCTGACAATGAGAAACAAAATCCTCCAAGCTGAATAAATGAAGATTGAAATATTTTGCTCCATTCACAACAGCATGCATGGAGAAGACCAGTGCCTGAGCATAACCTCTTTAATACTCCCTACAGTCAAATACAATGGAGGAAGCATCATGCTATAGATATATTTTTTCTGAAACAGAGGCAAAGTTCCACCTGGCTCAGCTTGATTCTGGTAAGAAGAATGGTAGAAATCTCCCAAGGTAGGGTACGCCACACATGGAATAGTTCCCTGGTAGGCCTGAGGCTGTCAATATTGCCAATGATGCTCTGACCTAGCAGTTAGTGAAGGGTCTGAATACTTATCTATTTGAAATATTAGTGTTTTTGTTTTTATACAAATTACCTACTTTATTGGTTATCCATTTTACTTTAAGGTGTTTTTTTCATGCTGGGTCAAAACTGACCTTTATTTTTGTGTATGCTTAAATATCTTTATTTTACAGAGGTCTTATGGTTTAACCTACAGCCCTCTAAAAATAAGCCCCAAAATCACAACCTAGTTTCTAAGCAACTTTATAAAAAAAAAAAAAAAAAATTATATAACTGAGCTCTTCTAGCTCTGATTGGGATTAAAAGGCATTGGTGTACATCCTAACACTGGTTTCCACAAGAGGCTTAATACAAGGTGCAACTATCGGTTTCCTTTTGCAGATTTTTACACTGTTTCACTACCAACAAAAAAAAATTTTTTAAATGCAAAAACACATTTAATGCCATGGTATTAATGGCATTAATGGCACCTAAAAAAATGCTGTTACTGAAAATGCATATGTAACTAATGTTTATGTGCTAGCAAATAGGAAAAGGAAGGTACAAATCTGTCTGTTAAAAGAGGTGCTGAGGCCAAGAAAAACATGAAAAATAAGAAATAAGTGGAGTGATCTGTCAGTATTGGACAGGTACATCTTCCTCAACTGCTTCAGGACAAGTAAACAACCAGTAATGTCAAGCCATGTTCTCTACCCCTCTCTCTTTTATTAAGGTCATTTTATATCTGTGCTGAGTGCAGGCTCTGGGCAAGCTCCTGTCACTGTGCTTCCAGAGCAAAGCAGAAGAGCGAGGAGAAGGAGGGGAAAAAGATGAAAACTCTCCTCCCTCTTTTCTCTGCCTGATTTCTGTCACCAACAATTCACTTCATTCACTCCTTTATTCCCATTAGGCATTCTCCTTCTCCCTCTGTAAGAATCTCAATGTTTTGGCCTCTACACTTTCCTTCTTGTGCTCTTTTGCCCTGGACTCGAGCCCTCTGTATGTATACACCATGCGCACAATTATTAGGCAAGTGATTATTTTGAGGATAAATTTGAATATGGAACAAATATAGTGCCATCAGTCAGTCCAAAATGTTAAAAACCTTAATGTTATGGTTGGGATTCAGCCCTCCTTACCTTGGCCACATCCCTGAGCAGTGAACACCTTGTGCTTCTGGGCACTCCAGGTAGGTTGCGGTTCTGGAATATAACAGCGTTGGTGGATAATGCGCCTGGAAGCTTCACATTTGATTCATCTCGAATCTTTGGCAGTTAATTTGACCTCGTTGACTACTTGCAACAAATCGTTTGATGGTTCTGTGATCACACCCCAATATTTTAACAATTTCAAGAGTGATACATCCCTCTGAAAGGCGTTTTACTGACTCTGAAGCGTCGAAACCTGTAATCTCTCTTTTATGGCCCATTTTGCCTGAGGAAAAGAAGCTGCCTAATAATTATGCACACCTTGATATAAGGTGTTGATCTCCTTAGGCCACACCCTCCCTCATTACACAAATCACCTGATCTGCATAAATCCAATTAGCATTCACGTCTATACAGCTTGGAGCTGAAATATATGCATTGAAAATGATGATCTGGTTAAAGTATTCACTTGTCTAATAATTTTGCACACAGTGTATCCAACTGCCTCACACTGTCCTTTGCACTAAAAGTTCAGATGTGTGTGGGAGTTGGGAACTTCATGCGGAGGACACAAAGCAGAGTTGGTGGTGGTAAAGGGGACGAAAGAGAGGAAAAAAAGAGAAGAAAGGGAAAAAAAAGAAGAAAAAAAAAGAGAGAGAGAGAGAGAGAGAGAGAGAGAGAGAGGGGCTGGGAAAAGGGCCCACAGGGGAGGCAGAATCATGTGAGGGGGCTTTGCAAGGGAATTGTGAGAGCGGTCCTGTTGGAGGACTGACTCGGATGGGGCAGTGGGTAGGGGTCAGACAGGATTCAGAACAGCAGGGGCCCTCAGAACCCAGGAATCTCACCTCTCTCTCACTCACACACAAACACTCTTATTTCCCCTCAATGTTGCTTTAATGAGACCATTAGCAAGTGCCCATTAGGACTTCGCCCTTGCCAGATAGTAGCTGCTTATTAACTCTCAACAGTTTACTCGTCTATTTCTTCTTCAGGTTGACTCAATCACTTAATCTTACCATCCACATCAATACGGTTCCTGTTTCTCTTTTTAATTTTCATAACAAATGACATGGAATAGACAAACCATGTACAATTCGATTACATCTAATGCAACTAATGCATGTCTCATAAAAAGAATGATCATAAACTGCTCATAACCACTTAAGACACTGTAAACCGTGTACAGTAACTGTAGTATGCAAAATAACAAAAGAAACCATTAACTACAAAACTTCCATCTTATTCAACATTGGTGAATTTCTTAGTTCATAAATTTATTTTTAAAATGTACAGCTTTTACATCATGAAAATGTCTTAAGTGTAGTAATGTTAAAGTTTTCCTTAAGAAACATATGGAAAAAGAGGCAGGCAGGAGAGGATGAGTGGGACAGAGCAGTGAGCAGTGTTGGCCTGCAGATATGAGAGTATTTGAATAATCTCTCCAGTAATGGAAAACTGATTAATCCTTGCAGAAGGATCCTGGGGAAGAGCACAAAAAGCCTTTGAGAAAGGGGAGGGGAGTGAAGGGAGGAGACTGAGAGAACCTATAGGTCCGTTTCCTTCTCTCTCCCCAAAACACAAGAATACAGGCCTCTCTTATCCCCATTCTCCCACAAGCCGGCGTGCGCACACACACACACACACGGGTGACGGCTACTTTCCATGTCACACACTATCTTGAATGAAAAGGCTGAAAAATGCTGTTAGCGTAGTAATCCAATTTTCAAGCATCAGCACCAGCTTATGTAAAAATAGAAAAACTAGAATGCTGGCTGCATTACATAAAGCAGAGTTCTACACAACCACGCTGAAGAGGCCGGATTCAGTCAGAGTGTGGCTAAAAATGGGCCTGAAACAGCAGGAGCCCTAGTCAAAAACAGAGCTACAGCCAATCACAGCAAGCCACAGTTCATCATCCAACAAAACCAGGAAGCCCAATTAGCAAGAATTTCTCACCTCAACATACAGTTAACTGAGAACACCATTTCACATTCTCGGATACATACTTTGGGTATATTTTGCATGTGGGTCACAGCGTTTAATGAGTGTTGATGTCATAAAGCTAACTAATGACTACAACATAAAACTATACCTTATTCGTGAGGATAATAGCTCGCAATTGTACAGCACATCAGGGCACGTGGACTTAAGGACCACTTAAAATGAAACGGAGGAGAGTAGAATTTGACAACATGAAGTTGCACACTGCAGAGTAAAAGAAACTACCTAAGTATAGTGCTACTAAACTTTCTCCTTAAGAACATTTACCAATGTGAAAGCTTATCACAACCTATAAAAGGGTATAGGAGAGGAGATATCCTCTGAAAAGGGGAGTTTTAAGAAGTAGACAGGGACAGCCCTGCTGCTGCAGTATTTGTAAGCTTGTTCCAACATGGGTTGCAAAAAGGAATAAGGTCTGCAATGAAATGTGAACGGATGGCAATGCCAGGCAACATTCATTAGAAGAATGTAACAAATGAGAAGGAGTATAAGCCTGATTGACTGAGTTTAGCTGGGAGCAGATCCAGAAGTCACCCTGTAGGCTAGCATTAGTAAAATTGACTGGAGTCATCAATGCCAATAGAATCAAAACCACTCCGGTACACTTCAAACTCTCCAATCCCAAGAACTATGTATCCCAATTTTATAAGAGCAGAAATGCATTGGAAAAACAGGGGAAGGGGGAAATTCAACTGTACATAAAATAAGTCACCTTTAGTAGCACCATTAGGGGGCAAAAACAGGCCATACAGGAAAAATGGACAAAGACAGTAGTTACTAATAATTACTCTTGATTATGCTAATATAACTATTGGTTAATTTTAATGCTAATTCACTTCAGATAATTTAGAACTGGGGGGAAGAATAAGAGATGAAAAAGAGTAAATACTGCAGTAGAACAAGATAGATTTAGTTGTTCTCTACTTAAGTACCTTCAAGTTGGGGCAGCGGTGGCCTAGTGGTTAGGAAGTTGGCCCTGGATCAGAAGATTGTGGGTTAAATTCCCTCATCAGTAGGTTGCCCTGAGGTACCATTGAGCAAGGTACCATCCCAGTCACTGCTCCCCGGGCACTTTCAATAGCTGCACCCTGCTGCACATGTGTATATGTGCAGCAGAGGTTGAATTTCATTGTGCTGTGCTGCATTTCACAATGACAAGGGTAGTCACTTCCACTTTCAAGTTTATTGTTGAAAAGAACTATGACTGATGGGATCACAACATTTTTTTCAAACCAACATTTGTCAAAGCATCTATTATAATACTATACAACCTGCCGGCTTCAGTGTCATTCCTGCATCTTAGATGTCATCTATTCTAACAAGTTGTTAGAACAGAACTTAGAGAATTCACACAGAGAATTCAAGAGACAAAAAGGAAAGTCTGAAATAGCAGAAGAAAGGAGGAGATATCAAAGGAGCTTCTCCCTGCTGTTTTAACTGAGAAGATACTCAGTAGGGGCTGTCAGCCTCAAAATGCCTCAGCTTAATTGCTGTTAATTGCACCTAATGACCCCAAGAACCAAATTCAGTTCATGGAAAGGGGATCCAAACATGAAACTGCATTAGGGTCACTGTCTTCATGACAATGCATGCCTTCTTCAGACAATACCTCACATCTCAAACACAAAAAAAAAAAAACAGTATCCCTATAAAATAAGTAAGCAACATTTTTTGTATCAGTTTTGCAGCAAATGGATGTGGATTTAAAATGTTTACAATATAATTAGCCATTAATGAAACTAGGTAAGTGACAGGTCAGGAACAGATCATATTTAGACAACTAAATTGCTAAAGTGAATGAACTGCAACTACTCTAGATTCAAGTTTTTGAGCAGACTAACTCAGACCTGGAAGTGACAGACTATACATGTTGCCTGTTTTCTCAATAGATGTTTATATATATATATAAAAAATAAATAAATAAATAAATAAAATAAAAAAAATAGGCTGAAACCTAAAGGCTTTCTTAGCAGGGATGTAATGTTTAATACTTTTCACATTTTTGGTCCAGTTTGGCTCTGACCAGTTTGGATCATAGTTAAGTCTAAATGTGATCTTGATATATTTTTAAATAAACATACACGTAAAGCATTCACAATAAAATAAAAATGAAATAAATTAACTTTTGAATACAGCTGACAGCGTGATCAAAGTCCAAACACACCCATTGTCCTTACCAAGACTTTTGCATTATCAGTTGTGGAAAGGAATGGTTACATTTTCACTCAGCAGCAGCCTCTCAGCACAATTCTGAAGAAATCAGCTAACTGCTTACTTGTATGTCCTTCATAAAAGAGTTGTGACTTGATACCTTTTTTTTTTTTTCTCCTTTCCTCATGCTTCAGAAATGTAACAAGCTGGAATAAACCTCTCTGTTGCTCTGATGTTGTTCTTGCAAAATGTGAACTGAAAAACAAAAACTAGATGAAATTAAATGACTACATTGATAAAGCTACATTTAATAAATTACCCAAAACAGACTTTTGGAGAAGAAAAGTTTAAAATATGTATGAAAAGAATACAACAACAACAACAACAACAAGAATCATGGAACATGAAAGAAGGATGGAGATTCAGCAGCACACAGGCAATCCTTTTTTTTTTTTCTCTAAATGGGACTACGTCTCAGATCAACAATAACAGATCTTTAATATTTGCTGCTCAAATGTTATTGGCCAATTGTTTGGGGACAAGAAAAGAAAAAGGCTTACATTCTAAAGCTTAGAAGAATTCATGAATTTGAGGCCAAAATCAAGGTCAGTACCAGCGAAGCAGGCACTAGGCAAAGATTGATCGGTTAAGAAGCAAGAAAGAACTACGTCACAACCAAATAACACTATAAAAGAGGCTGACTATGGAAGACCACAGCAGTTAATAATAGAAGAATAATTTTAATTATAAAAAAATGCAGAACCTATTGTTAAAGTATCATTTAATTAATTAATAGCAAAAGATAAAAGTTCTCAAAAACTACTAGATTTGTCATCTTAATGTTAGATTTTGATAAGGCATGCAGTGGTAAAAAGTGAGTGTTAAAATTTACAGATTATGTAATCTGAAAGAGGTTCAAGGTATTTATAGAGAAAGCACTATTGCCATCCACATTGCTAACAATATGACTCAACGGTGAGTTATGTGTAAAACCCCATGTGCAGTCTCTAGCACAACTTCACTAAATAAAGGTAATAGAAAAAGGGAGTAGATGAGATAGACAAATGTGTGTCTGCACTTACTGAGTATCCTTGCCCAAGGACAAGATGACTGACTGTTATGTACCATCAGTAAGGAAGAGTTTCAGATAGCTGCAAGCTGTGCATTACAAAGCAGCTTACCAGTTCCATGCTCCTTCTTCCAACAACACAAAGAGACAGTACAGATTTTTCCAAATGCATGCACAAGCTTCACCAATTGAACGACATATTGAAATGGGCTGCACATGACAGACAGCAGAGTTATACAGATGGACTATTTAAGGTGCCAGGGAGAATCAGAGCACTTAAAAGATTACAGAAGAGGGGAGAGCTGAAATCTCACAATCCATAGAGTAAAACAGAGATTATAGTGACAAGGCATTTTTACAAAGAAAAGAGACCAGCACTAAACTGAAACAAAATACTTTCCTAATGCTGTCCTGATATTTCCAGGGGCAGCACATTACCATGGAAAACTGCACAACCTTATTACAGCAATATGTCAATACGCCCAACCTTATGTTGCTGAGAGATCTTAAAAAGCAGAGACAAAGCGTACATTACAGAAGCAACTGTGCTATGCATCTCTGACAGTTACACCGTTTTCAAATCCGCTGCTTTTACTTACACTTTAGCAATAGGTCTCAAGCTTGTTAAGCCCAATAAAACTGAGATGGTGTATGAACAAATGTTCCACATATATTACTATAAAGGAAATATTTAGTTGCCCAAACACACACAAACGACGGTTCAAATCATAGTCCAACTGAGTCATGCCTGCCTTCTCAGAGGAGACATGCCCTGTAGTACACTGTGACATTAAAAAGTACAAGTAAAAAGAATTAGCTTCTGTCACCGTAGGCCTGCCACCACACTGGCAACGAGTGTGCTCACCATTTGCACATTTCTATGACGTCGTCACCCAGTTAACCAAGGCAGACAGCTTCTCTTCTCAGAAAAATAGCCAAATGTCAGAAAGGTTCCAAAAAAGTAAAAAGGCCTACATTTTAACAGCATACAAAGATCAGACAAAGAGCATAGATGAATGCCATTCTTGCAAGTCAGTTGAGAGTTGCAGTTGCAGTAGTTAGAGCCGGAACAGTGTGCTGATGAAATCGGAGCCTTCTGGGAAGGCTCGGCTCATGCTTTATTCAGGGGATGTCACTCATTTCCTTCAACGAACTGATCTAGAGGCTAAGGCTGCGCTCAAAATGTTACAGCAACATGAAAAATAATAAATGATCAGTTTTACACATAAAGGACTTTAAGCCATGTTATTGGTTTGGCATTGAAACGGTTTAAATGTGTAAAATAAAACAAACAAAAAAAAAAAACTCCAAGATTTATAAGAGATTAATGTACCATTATATTTTTAGCCATAAATGATAGATATTGCCAGTTTCGAGTCCAACAAACAGCAAAGATCTAATATTTTGATTCACCTCTACTAAAAGCAATCATCATGATAGCTCCTGACTCCGTTCCCTTGCTAAAATGATACTGAGAATAATACAAAGATGATGACCTTAAGTTATGCAAACTATTTATTAGTTTCAGCTTTATCTTTAGCCTTGAAAAATTTGCAGTTGTTCAGTACCAGGTTTAATCTGGGTTCAGAAGTCCACGAAGGGCTGTTGTTTAAAACTTGCATTAACTTCTTTAAAGGACGCCCTTGATTAAACATTAAGAATCACTTCCCCTGTCAAAGAGGATACTGAGTGAACAGGTAATAAGAGCCCACGTGACTTAAGTCAACAGGGGAGATTTTATCACACCCTATCAGACCAGTCCTACTGCTCAAAGAGGCCAAACAAGGCCTGTAGTATTTAGCTCTCTTCTCAGGTGACAACTCTGCACTTGATGTGCACTGAAACTAACAAATCTGGCCATCCTTCTCTTGCTTCATTTGCACCTCTGGGGGAAGTACCTTAAACAGGTCAGAGGTCAGGTCCAAAACACAAAGAATGGCACAGCGATATACAGAATTATGCTCCTTCAGGTGGGATGAACAAGGGGAAAAAAAAAAAAAAAAGACCCTAGATTAAAACTTTGGATGCCTGACAACTAGACTACTTGAGCTTTTAGGTATAGCAGGATAAATGGCTGCATCTCAAATTAAGGGCTGGGACTTGGGCTGGAGGGCTGAATGAAGCTGTAATCAGCAGATCAGGTCTGAAAGCTGGGTTACAGCTCTCGATGAACCCTCGCGCAGATGATGGCTGGATCAGCACAGAAAGGCCATTGTTCCCATGCTGTCAGATCAGTGGAGAGCCAGCTTCACAAAGCATGTGCCAGACTCACTACAGACCAAGCGAGTTTAACAGAAGAGGTGTGCCCAGACTGTCTGACGAGTGTGCATACTCACCTTAAGGGTTGTAGCTCTGATAAATGTCTGAATGACTAGAGGCAGCCCTGGCAGGTTTCTGACGCAATCCAGAGGAAATGCAGTCCTCACCACACTACTGGCTCTCCTTCTCAAGTGAAAGAGCCCACACTTGCATTCTTAACACATTACTTATAGGAATCGTATCTTAGGAAGGGCACACAAAGTGTAGAGGTGTGTAGAATTCTCACACTGTATCTTTTACATTGCCCTGGTCTAGGCTATAACACCATCATTTGTTAGAAACTTTATTTCTCTATTTTACCCTAAAACATTTGTTCCCCATAAATTCTGGCCTACAGTAATCAAACTCTTCTAATGAAACCTTCTGAAAAATGAATGTGTTTTCAGCTCAAAACGATAAAGGTGTTTTTTTTGTTTTTTTTTTACAAACACTCATGCAAGCAAGAAACCATGTCAAACTTCAGTTTAAATAGAAATCTACAGTATAAAAGGGGAGCTATGAAAGAAAAACAACCCTAATTTGCATAGCATGGCAAATGAGAAAATAGATATCATAAAAGGCCCTACATCCCAACAGAATTTAAAAAAAAAAAAAAAAACAACCACACACAACTCTTCATTCCACTCTTCCACTTCTTTAACTACCTTTATGTGGTCCCTCCAGGGCATCTCCTTCTGATGGCAGACTTGGTGTCAAAGTATCATTGTTACTATGAAATACCAGAAATTATACTTTGCAATGCTTTGAAATAAGACGAGGTGGATCTTTTCTTAAAAATCTTTGTTTTTTTTCCTTTTCTTTTTTTAAATTGGCCATAGGAGCATGTATGAATAAACAGGAACATTTACAATGTAGGCTTGAGCCTTCTGTAGTTGTATATGGCTGCATAATCTGTATAATTCAGCTTTACACTTTTCCCAGCAAACAAACAAACTTAACATTTTCCACTTTACTTAAGTGTGACATCTTTCCTTTAAAGCAATTTACTGTGGTTATCCTAAAAAGCCACAGACGCTAAATACAAATCAGAACCACAGCAATTTATATAGCCCACCCGCCCATTACACAAGTTAAGAGGCTAGGCTGAAGGTCTGTGCAAACCATGACTCAGCAAAAAGAACAGATTTCATGACAGCAAGGGGTTGAGGAAAGAGCCTTCTGTTTGGCTTCATTATTTGTCCCAAAACAACCCTGTTTACAGACAGTGAGCCAAAAAATTGAACAGGGTGTGTTAGATTGCATTCCAAGAGAACAGCTGAAGCAGAGATGTGAATGGCTAAAGAAAAGATTTTCCCTTCTGAGGATGTACAGACCCCTCCTATAACAACCAGAAGCTGCTGCTGTTACCAGGGAACTAAATTTGATGTACACCTACAGTAGATTTCATATACTGGATATAACATACTGGGGGAATACACCACAAAGTTAAATGTGGCAGAATGTACACAACATTTTTTTTTTGCAATATGCATTATTCAACAAATAAAGAGTAATTAAAATTAGAATAATAACATTTAATTTGACTGGTGATATGCAAACTTTTCACATTTAAAAATCTTTCATAATTTCAATGAATGATGCAAAAAAAAGTATGCAAAAAAAGCTGCACAACAAAAATCAAAATCTGCATTTTACAGTTGATTACCATTAACCGGGATTCTTATAAAACATTCATAATATTAATTCCTCACCCCCTCTCTTAATACAGCAGTGCTAAGACTATGCAACCAGTAAATATAAGATTATTGCTACAAAAGTATTTGAAAGCAGACATACCCATGTAAAGTGGATTGGTGTGCTATTCTAATAAACACTCCCTAAAACAGATTTTCTGGCAAGAGTCCTGTGAGCCAGATCAGAAACTACTTACACTTTGTGAGTATTTTAATATATTGTCTTACACAATTTGTTGTGTTAATAAACACAAATTGTTAAATAAAATCTGTTAAATCTGAGATTTTATTTTTCCTACTACTACTTACTTGTAATGTAATCTGAAAATAATAGTAAAGTAATGTCTGTCTTATCATCTGCTTTATATGATTTTACAAGTTAAGTAACTTTCATGTCCACGATTCAAGAAAAGGTGAGATTTGACACCTAATATGCTCGTATCTTTTTTGTAGCTTAAAGTATAAACCCTTCCCTGCTTGGTTAAAGAACAGTGGAGATACAAACTGACCATACTAAGTTAGCAATAAAGACACCCACACGCACAAAAGGTATTTATAACAGCAAAACACAGGTTTGGTACAGCTGATGGTAACGGAATGCCACAGCGAAGATAGAGGTGCGTATTGATGAAACAGCTTCCATCAGCCCAAACAGCCTAGTGCTTTCCTAGTGTTTCTTCTTTTTTTCATTCATGTCTTCATGAACATGTTTTTTTTTGTTGTTTTTTTTTTTTATCTAATTTTGATCCTTCAGCACCTTGTTTTGCACTTCATATTTTTTTAAAAACTGAAACAATGAGATACACTAGCATTTACATTTTTCTGGCATTTAGGGGATGCTCTTATCCAGAGCGACTTCCATGTCCTAATTACAGGGACAGTCGCCCTGGAGACACTCAGGGTTAAGGGTCTTGCTCAGGGACCCAGTGGTGGTAGTGCTAGAGGTGGGATTATAACCTGGGACCTCTTGAGCCATAGGTCCATAGGCAAGTACTCTACCACTTTGTATACCATTTTGCAGTATACAAAATATCCTGGTTAGAACTCAAGTTCACAAAACAAGTTTCTGTTCTTTTTTCTCTCAAGCTACAAACATTCTGGAATATGAGCCACATATGATCCTTTGAACAGAGCAGAACCACTTTGATACCTTAAGAACATTTAAATAAATTAGGGATTTTTACTAATGACATTTGAGAACTATTACATTATGTGAAGGCCTTTTGGAGACAAAGTTTTTTCACATTCATTAATGTTCTATAAAAACTGCAAAACAGCCATTGAAAGTTTCTTTAAAAGTGGTTCTTCTATGGCTTTGAGCAACTTTATTTACAAGGTTGTCTATGACCAAAAATCCTTCCAGTGCAAAATGTCATGTAATCCAAGAACCATCTCAAAGCAGGAATGCATGTTGTATGAGTTTCAGGTCTGCTCTTTGTCCTGTACTCTTAATTGTGAAATACATTTAAAAAAAAAGAAAAAAGTTAGAAGTAGCTATGATCACTCAAAACCGAATTGGCACATGTACTTATTTTTCACATAAAAAACTACTTTCTAATTTACAAACTTCAGACATAAATGAATAGAAACTATTTATAAAAACAACATTTTAAACAAAGAAACCAGTACCTCTAACAATTTCTCTTTAACAAATACTGTACTGAACGTGTTTCCTATTACAAATAAGAGCCTCTAATATTGCATTACAAGTTTTCGTGCCTCTTAACAAATTCCCTCATTTGATTTCAATATGCTGATGTATTTCTAGCGAAGATTGATGGAGAGTATGCTGGGAGGTTTTGTTTAGGCTAGATGGTCAGCATCCAGTCTAAAGACAAGTTTATTACACAAATGGCTCTAAGAGAACTACAAAGTCAGCTTTAGCATCACTTCATGAGCACCTCTGGTCTGCTTAGAAAGCATATTCAAAACAGAACTCTTAAGGTCTGAGGTCTGTGTCTGGGTCTTTCATGCTCTTTGCTGGCAGAAAGGTCTTCTATCGCACCACAAATCATCTAGCACCACGCTAGCTAAAGCAAACATCTGTTAATAGCCTCCCTGCCAGTTCATTTAGCATTACAACTGTAAAGAACTGCACAATGTTCCAGCATGTATTCTATCACACCAAGTGGATTGCTCATCCTTCCTGTTGCAACATAAGCTCTTTGTGAGTGTTGCAGTATGAGCTTGTGTGTGGGAGTGGGTGCTTGTCCCCTGGACTATGTTTAAGAAGACAAGTCTCAACACTTAGTTTCTCTTCAATCCCAGCACTGTCATTGTTTGTCTTAATGGTAAAGAAAACAGAAAATAACCCAGCCCTACTGAGGGCCCAGACAATGCTTTCCTTCTGACCAAAAGGTCTCTTTTAAAACAGGCCCAACTGATGCATGTGGTTTGCTATAATAAAAAACAAAAAACAAAAAAAAACATCATACAGGCATCAAATATCAAAACCAAAATAGTTCACAGCATCTTGAGAGCCTTACATCAATCCAGCATGACTGGTCAGATCAGACTGTGCTCATACTTAAAATATATGCTGTAAAGTCTTTAACACTTCTTCCAGAGATCCTGCAACACAAGAGCAGCAAAGACAACTTGATTCTGATGTCTCCAAAAAAAAAAAAAAAAATCAAAGGCTTAGACTTCATGAATGTACTGTCATGGTTGTATCAGAGTATGTGATTGCAATGTCTGCAATCAATCAGAGTGCTGGAGGCTTGCCAGAGCAGAGTCCCTGAAGCCGGCTCAGTGGGCAGCAGAGCGATCTCAGTATGCCTCACAGCAGCCGTCACAGCTTTCCCACTTGTCATTGCTACCTTAACTGCTGTGATGCACACCCCATGGCTTTGATACCAAAAATCAACAGCCTAAATTCTCCAGAGGTATCAAAGGAGAACCGTGCTCCTTCCTATTTTCACATCTGCTGTGGAATTGAGGCCGCCATGAGGCTATAGCCCATTTCAAACCAGTGCCTAGTTTCTACGGCACTGATAAATGCAGCTTAAACAATCTGGCCAAGCACATAGAGCAGCCTGGGCATAGTACAAATTTTTCTCATGATAATCATTAACTCTCTGGTAACATTTCAGCTTTGCTGACCAAGGGCAATGTAACAAAATAAGATCCTCTATATGCTAAAGACATTACAATTAGTCCAAGTGGACAGGTCTTGGTGACAAAAAAGGAACATTTAAGAAATGCATGCACAAAATTCAACAACTAGGTCCAGGCCTAAATGACCGGCCACACAAGTTCCCAAATTATCTTTCTTTCTTTCCCCTGAGGACAGTTCCCCATTTTAATATAGTCTGCACCTGCCGTCTCTCCTATCACTAAAGAGTCAAACAGCTTCAGCATTTAACTTACTCATTTCTACATCGAACAAGACTGTATCTAATGTATTAACACCAGTACAGCCCAGTAAAGAGCCAGTCTTACTTTATTTAAACAAAACTCACAGCGTAATACACAAGCCCTTCAAGATGTTACTGCTTGGTTATTACCATTGATAAATGCAATATTTATTTTAGCATTACAGTCTTGCCACACACTCAACCTTACACCAGCACTGGCTTTATGTCTGTTTTAAAAGCATAGAATCACGTCCCTTTATTTCCAGTTTTATATAAGATTTGGCTATTTTGGGACAGCAGCAGAAAGTGGGAAGGCTGGTTATGAAATAAATGCAATCGACACACTTTGCTCGGATTCAAACAGACCAGACAGAAGGTGACCGTCCTCTGTTGATTTGTAAGGCACTGCACATGTAATTGAAGAGAACTGTGTCTTTTTTCAGCTTGAAAGAAAAGACGATAAACGTGCGTAACGAAGAAGCAGTTGGTTTGAAGCAGTGAACTCGAGTTAGAAAAGAGGCTACTGAGGCAGGAGCAGTGCAGCTCCTCACCAGGCTAACTGGCTGACTTCCACACCTTTCCGAGCAGAGCTAGCATGTTAGCAACAGTTCAGAGCAGCCTGGACAGATAGGAAGCCAAAACGCCCATTTTTGGTCGGAGGCTTGACTTTGCAGTTTGAAAATCAACCCTCGACAAGGAGCTGTCAGCAGAATCGCCACGAAATTCATCTGAACAACCGGGACCGGCTAGCTAGCTTCTTTACATTCCACAAGCAAATAACGCTTGATAGCCAAGTCACGCTCTTGTTGTTGTTTTGCTTTTCGACAAACACAAACACGCGAAAGAGGGGTCAAAAGTCAACAGGCCCGCCATAAAACAAACTCCAAAAGCCATCTGCGAAGTAGGAGAAAATTAGCTGGCTAGCTACCCAGCGCGCTAGCTCGCTAATCCCATCCTCGGTGCTGGAGACGAGCGAGTCCAGCCGCTCCGGAGCGAGTTACCTGCTCAACACAGCAAAACAAGCGCCGTGTGGCCGGTCCAGCAGCGCGACCCGAGGATACCGTCCTCCCTTCAGCTCCAGGTAAAAAGAGGAACGCCGAAAGGTACTATTTTCCGAAACCCAGCTCTCCTCCGGCCGCTGCTTCACCTGCTTCTATCGGTGCGCTTGTACTGCAGCCCGGCTCAACCAAACCTCGCCCTTCCTTAGCAACGGACCGCCCTCTCCATTTGCATAATGGGCGGGGCTTCTGCCACAACGCACGACGCTGAGAGAAAGAATGCGCCAAATGTGTGACCCAGTCTGTCAGAACAGTGATGAATCTCCAGTTGTCCTACTACTGTTTTTATAATGAAGCTCTTGGGTCAGATAGTGTGCATTCGACATCAAACGCCTAATGAAATTAAAGGCGAAATGTATTGATATAATATTGATAAGGCTGTTCTTTATTCTTGTCGCACTTGACCTCAATCTTTTGACCTTTTAATTCACTTGCTGGTAAAGTGATCTATATGCTGATTGTTGTTCTATACAATTTCTGAAAATGCTATTAACACTGTGAAACTGTTTTTTTTTTTTTAACAAAGGCTGCTAAATGTAGTATACATTCTGTTAAAGACACCTAATACAGCATCTGACAATATTATATTCACACTGTAACTGTTCACACTATAGTACTGTGTTAAAACCTGGATTCACACTGCAGCTCTGTTCACACTATAGTACTGTGTTAAAATCTGGATTCACACTGCAGCTCTGTTCACACTATAGTACTGTGTTAAAATCTGGATTCACACTGCAGCTCTGTTCACACTATAGTACTGTGTTAAAATCTGGATTCACACTGCAGCTCTGTTCACACTATAGTACTGTGTTAAAACCTGGATTCACACTGCAGCTCTGTTCACACTTCCTGTTTCATGTTGTCTTCTATGTTGCACATATGTTGCAATGTTCAGAGGAACATTGTCTCATTTCATGTACTTGATTCATGTAATGATAAGAAAACCTGTTTGACATGACTCCACTAAAGGTCAGTTATTTGGGCTTAGGCTAGCCTAGATCTTGGACTAAATAATGCCAGTGGTCTTACAACACCAATGCTTTTTGATCTAGCTTTAGGATAAATCTAGGTCTGGGAAACTGGCTATTAAAATGAAATCTAGGACAGTCTTCAGGCTCTTCTGTAAAATCACATGAAAGATGAGTGATTGGCCTGGCCTGTAAAGCACAGTGGCATGCATGTCATGCCAAAATGACAGTGAATAGAGAGGGGTGAGTGGATTCATCAGGGATGTAAAATCCCTCAGTGCTCTCAGTGTCCTGTTGATCTATTTAACTCTGGTCCTATCCGCTGGCTTGGTGTACTCCATAGACACTCACTGATGCTATTTAAATGTAACAATTCGTCCACCTTGTTTTCTTATCTCAAAACATTTTGTGTGAGAATTGATTGGAAACCAATGCTTTGATTCGTTGTTACATCGACAAACGCATGTGAAGATAGCTGGTCTTTCCTCAGGCCCTTCTAATCCATAGGTCACTGTAACCCCTGTGCTGAACCTTAAATAACAAAGCATCAACAGTCAGCTTTGACAAATTGATAGAGCTGAAGGACAAGCTCTTGAGCAGCGGCTGTTTGCTGAAAATATTGTGAAAGAGGAGAAGTGAAAAGCAAAGGTCTGCAAAGCACAGGTGAAATAGTTGGCCACTAAGAAAGTTATCAGAGGTGTCAGGAATCATAAGGGTCAACATTAATAGCTGAATATCACGCCACCTCAGGTTGGAAAGGATTTTTAACATCATGTTAATGTGCATCTGAAGATTACTAAGCTTTCTATCTATTAATTGCATGTGTGGGGCGTGCAGCTTCAAGAGACTGTGTTGAAGCGCTTCTCATCTATTTTAAAGCATCTTGGCATGAAATCTGAATCTATTGATGTGACTTTCATGTTGGAGCTCAACTGGATTGAAGCCATTTTTCCATTTTTAAAACAAGTTTTCCACCCAGTGGCCAAATACTGAACAGCAATCAAAGCACTTCACTGAAAACAAAGGGGCTGAAATTCACATTTGAACTCATTCTAAAACTAGAACAATGATTGAAATCATGACTGCTGAATACTGGTAGGTAAAAGACAACTGTGATTTATATTTGTTTTGTATTTTATGCAGCAGCACCAGTACCTAAGTGATACAGCTCTTGTAGTGAAGAAAAATCATTATAAATCACTAAACGTTTCTTAAACCTGTTTGACATGCATAAATACTTTTTTTTTTCTGGGCTATAGACTCTTTATTCATTTTTGGATCATGGTTTTGGTTCAAGTATGTACAAATTTTAAAATGGTAAATAAACAAACTAAAAAACAACAACAACAACAACAACAATAAGAACAGTCTTTGGACTTTACATGTTACATTTGCTTTTTTGTGGTGTTTCACAGTACCATGCAAAATAACGAATACTTAAAAGTGTTCCCACTTGATCTAACATTAAACAGAATGAATCTGGTAGCCCACATGTGCACATTTCATTAAATTCTGCGCTGCTGGATTCCCCGAACTAAAGCCTTTGATGAGGTTTCAGCTCAGTGGAGTTTCCTTGTTACTCTCTGCTCCTTGAAGCAATGCTAAGATCAAGTTTCAGACTTTTCAGTATGAGAATAGTGTTCACACTGATGCAGGATCAGTGACTGGAGAGTACAATGTGTCAGCTCCCAAAGCCATAAATCTACCATCGCTGGCAAGTTCTTTGCAGCTCACCTTTCAGAACTGCTGCAAGTACAGACCTCAAATTAAAGCCTGTCTGTTGCTAAAAAATTTGTTTGCTTCAAAGATGAATTTCTTGACTATTTACACGTTTAACTTCATGTTTTGAATTTTCTTCCCTTTATCTAACCCTTCACTGATCAGAATGGTTTAACATTGAATAATAATGTAAAGAGAAACACTGACTTAAGAGCTTTATGAAAACAGCTGCTCATGTCTACACAGAGGGGCCACAGCTTTCCTGGAAATGAGTGTGTACAGGTGGGCACTCTGTGACCATTGTCAAAAGTAGTAAAAGGCATAAATATACATAACTAGTCTCTCTCTTTGTGTCTTTAACCAACAGAAAAAAGAAAACTCAAGGAGCTAAAAAATTCTCCTGCCAAACATGGACTACATTTTTTTTTTAATGTAAACTTTGACCATGTCCAAACTATAAAAATGAATGTTAAAAGCTTGAAAAGAGCAAAGTCTCCACTTGGGACTGTAACTTAGAGGTGTTGCATTGATCTTTTCCTTGTCTGGCTACTTAATATCAGTGGTGTCAGAAGCAGGTTAGGAGGTGCTGATGATACAGAAGTTTCTATTTTTTTGGACATGGCCATGGTCTACATGTCTGAAAGCAGCACCTTCAACTAAAACAGTGTGCAGACAATGTTCCTTTGGGCCCTAAAGCACCTCAAGCTTCTGCAACCTTATCAAAACCCTCCCCTCACTCCCTTCTTCCAAACAGCCTTTTTAAAGTCAGGTGACCAGCTGAGGCTCCCAGGACTGGCTGGCCATCTGGGGGCGGCACTGTGCAATAACTGGAGGGCCCACTGGGGGCTGGCTGTCCAGACACAAACCACTGATCATATGCTGCAGTGCTGGACCTCTGGGCTTCCATTTCTGTTAAACAGGAGAAACAGCAGACAGAAAAAAGGTCAATTAATAGGAGCAGGTGTAAACCGATTACAATAGCACACTTTCGGGACAAGACGAGGTTCCCAATTTTGATTATGGAAACTCCTACTCTGCACATTATCACTGTCATATCAAAATCACAGTCATATAAAAAAGAATTATACCAAAATGATAGTTGGCCTTAAAATGATACAAATCAAATTTCTAATGTTCATGTAGAATTCTTGGCGTTTTTTTGATCCAAAAATCTATGTAATCCTTTAAGATCAGAGCTAAAATTTTTATTATTTTGTTTTACTATGCTCATCTTTCTTGACAGCAATTGTAATATTTTTTAAATTAATTAATTCATGTCCATTAGTCATTCCTATAAAAAGCCCCTTGTGCTACTGTTCAGCTATCTAGTGTTGACCTGAGGAAGATAGATCCCCTCTTCCAAGTCTTGGTTCCTCTCAAGCCCCTGCTCTGAGTGAGTTTTTACTTTCCATTGTCACCTCAGGGTTACTCACCTGGAACCAGATTTTGGTCAAGTTGCTTAGTGATAATTTCAGTAAAAGCATAGCACAAATAAATTGAATAACATGAATTCTCTGTGCTCTAGTCTTTATGATGTGATATTGTATGATTTTAACATCATATATCTTGGAAAGGACATGAGCAAAGTCATGTCTTAAGCAGGACAGTGTTAACAGTTCCTTGCTAAGTAAGACTGGGTGTGTCAGAGCATGAAAAAACATATAGGGCATATGCAAAAAATATGCATTACATATGCTGGCCATATTGAAAATTATACCTGGAATTACACTTGACTTCATATTATCAAATAATATACAATTAAATGAAACATAACCAAATTACTGGCACTTACATCAGATCAATAACACTGCAATAAAACCCATTCCAAATTTAAAGATGAAACAAGCTAAAAGCTTTGGCAGTAAAAAAGAGTGAAAGGCTGTGAGCATGTTTACCCAACCTCACTCTACAAGAAAGCTGCATTATTCAGTTCATACCAAGTTTATGAGAGCATTCGTGTGCCTCTTGGTGGCTACGTGGAGCAGCAGGTTTTGTTTAAGGATGAGTAATGAACCTCTCTGCAGAGTGACTCAGAAAGTCATGGAGCTTTCTAATCAGATGGCTGATTAGGCTAAGGATTGTGGAAAGTCATGGCAGCCAAGTCAAGCACATAATACTCTTTTCAGTATTGACGGTGACCTAGAGTCCCTCTTGAAGGCGTTTCTCAATTACTGCATCCATGCTGGCAGCTGCGTGATCTGGTTTGTTGACTATAAATTTAATTCTCTCAGGTTCTTTCTACTTTAAAGTAAAGAATGGGTTATGCACCATTTATTTCTGCAGCTTAAAGGTTGGGGTTCCATAAATAAATCTGCTCTCTAAGAACTGTCCCCTGGTTCCCATCAGAAAGATGAATGCAGAAATAGCTTATATGATAAGCAGTCTCTTAATGGGACCGGATGTGTTTGTGCAGGGCATGCTGATTTTGGGAATAATCCAAATGAACTGGGCATAAGTCACTTTGGAAGAAGCAAGCTCAGGGTGATGATTAATAAAGATGTGAACTGAAAATGTCCACTGAAGTCTAAAATTAGTAACTGGAACCAGATACATATGGTTCTGAGATGTCCATGCATGTGTGTGTGTTTGTGTGCATTGTAGGCCACAGATAAATGACAGAGATTTAGAGAGAAGCTGACTGCTAAATAATTAAACTAATTCATAAGTATGTGGCGCTGAGTATACCTCAAAATGTTATACATCTTTAGCATTCTATATGCATTCCCGCAAAGAAATATATAATGCAACTATACAACCCAACAAACTTCTGCATGAAATTATGCAGGATGTTTGGTACAGTTTTGTTAGAACGATGTAGTCCTCTCAACTGATTAATGATCCCAACATAAATAATCTCAATAATTACTCATATACTCCACTCCAACTGTATACATGCTTTTGAATAATGCAGTTTATTTCATGTCACTATAAGCTAGTGATCCAAAGTAAAGATAGCTGTTGTTCAATTCCAACAAAGTTAGTATTAATAACTATTCCATGCAGCACAGTGCTCTGTTAAATCAACCTTGAACATGTGCAGAAAATGCAACCACACTCACTACAATAAATACAGATACACACACATACCTACACTCTCTCACACATGGCCTGCATTTAGCCTCATTCTCAGAGTCGTAAATAAAGCTTTGGGTCAGTTCCAGGTCCAGCTGTGCTGGAAAAAGAGCATGCTTTCCTATGATCGATGGGGAAAAGTCACAGGGGAATTGCTGGGATCCCACTTGATATTTTGGAGCTTGAGATGCCAAGTTCTACGATAGCATGTCCTTCGTGCATCAGTCCTCAGACTTAGATTTACACTTACTTCTGCTTTATAAAACCTGCTTTATAAAACCAAACACTCAGGTTCTATGCAGAGATCGCGCAAATGGCAGCAGATGGCAAATGTACATGACAAAACAAAATGTTATTCTTAATCAGTGTTGTACAGCTTGCTTAGCAACACTGACTGTTTTGCGTGTGTATGTACATTAATATTCAGTTCCTTCTTGCTAATGCACATCTGAGATTCACTTCTTGTTCTGTTTCTGTCCCTGAGTTTAATGTCAAATGGTTGTGATGGCAACATGAACTGCATGTATATGTTTGCCCTTTGTTCCATTTTACTAGTTAATTCACTTGGATTACAACTGAATAGCCATCTTAAAGCAAAGCAGTCCCAGTAAAACTGTCATAAAACTAACTAAAAAGAATAGTTTGGAGTACCTACAGAAAACACATTTTATTTTAATGCATTGTAATGCACAATATCAATTAATTTGCTTAGGTAATTTTACAATTTACAATTTTACTGAGAAAAAATAAGCACTGTGGCATTTGCAAAGGTTATGGTAATTTGACCAATATTAGGCTTAACTCTGTAAACTAATCCAGAAGGTTGTTTAGTCACCATCAATACTTTATTTGCTGGGATGCAGTGAGAGCGTCAACTTTGGTTCCGATCGCCCTGCCTGTGAGGCTGCGTGGATTCTCTCTGATGTAGATGAAGTACAGATGAAGTGACAGAAAACTCGGTTCTGTACACATTTTCAAATATTCATAAGGTTATGTGCTCGGGAGCTCTCTGGAGTGGAGCACTTGAAAAATGTGATAGACCATTAACATAAAGTAAAGCCACCCTAAACACACCACAATGATCACTGACTTCTAGACAAGTGATCGAATACACTTTACCATTACCACTTTACCACTTTACCAGTATGCATTACCATCATACAGTTCATATCAGTGCCAGATGCTCACCTGTCTAGACTCCTTAGGGCTGCATGGCTCTAGTCTAACTTTTGACCCTGAGGAGAAGGCTGTAATGGCCAAACACAGGTCATGCTGGCGGATCTGTGGCTCCATCAAAGTCCATTTCTGAGTAAGAGAAGAGACATAATGGAGAAACTCTGGAAAGATTAGCCTAGTGTTCTCTGCTCAAAGTCCCCACCATACACTTAATGCATTACAACAAAGAAGTCAGTCAGTTAGGGGTGATCAGAAAACCAAAACATGCTGCTACTGTAGAAAATTCACAAAAAGCTAAATAAGACACATCTAACACATTTTGTTTTTGCAAAATGAAAGGTACAAGGTATGATTATATACAATTGATAAACAATTGATCAAGTATGATATAAAGGATTGCTCCTCCTTGCATTATATATCAACTAACTCTAACTTGTATTATATATCAACAAGAGTTGTGCAGCAAATACACAACACTATATAGTAAATGAATACACACAACAACACAAAGAAACAATTTTTTTTTTTACCTGAGATGCAGGTATACTTGACCCACTTTTGCACTCAGCAAGACCCAGACTGTCTGTACTCTGGCTCTCTAGGCAAAGCCCACCCTGTTTCAGCAGGCTGTATGTAACCTTCTGCTCTGGAATCCTGACAAAGACAAGCAAAAACACAAGGCAGGAAACAGTTAATCCCTGAATGCATACCTCAGTCCAGCAGCCCCCTTGACCTCATTTTTACCTTGCATATTCTTTCCCAGATAAGTGACACACAAAATTTCAAAAATACAACCCTGTGAATATGAATCTGCAATATGAAACTGATGTACGCTGAGAAGACAGACATGTGCAAACACCAGGGTTTTAGTGACATTATTAAAAACAGAGGATTCATTGGATTTTGCATTTCTACTTCTATATACAGACTCAGGGGTGTAAAAGGTTCTGAAAGTAATTATTTTTACATACCACATTAAAATCTTTTCTGGAAGCATAAGAATAATCCAGTTTGTCATAATGTGTTGTCATAATGTTGTCATAATGAGGCAAAAGCACATCATGCATTGTGTTTATTCGATCCTGCCACTTCTTCTTTCGGCTGCTCCCATTAGGGGTCGCCTGTCCATTACTCTTGCAAACAAGAATGGGCTCAGCCCTGATCCTTGATGTAATCCCACCATTATTTGCATTCATCACTCCTTCTGCAGACCTCACCACTGTCACACTGCCCTCATACATATCCTGTACTACTCTCACAAAATTCTCTGCCACTCCTGACTTCCTCATACAAAACCACATCTCTTCCACAGACACCATGTTGTATGCTTTCTCCAAGTCCACAAAGGTGCAAAGTAACTCCTTGTGACCTTCACTGTACTTCTTCATCAACACCCTCAGAGCAAACAGTGCATCTGTAGTGCTCTTTCTCAGCATAAAACAATACTGCTGTTCATTAATCATCACCTCTTTTCTTAACCAATCTTCCGCTACTCTTTCCCATACCTTTATGCTGTAGCTGATCAGCTTTATCCCTCTAATTTGCTGCACTTCCTGGTTCACTATCCTCACTTCATCTAATCTTTTCTCTCTCTCTCTTCATTCATCAGCCCCTCAAAGTACTCTTTCCATGTGCTCAACATGCTCTGCTCTTTTGTGAGTATGTTTCCATATCTATCCTTGATTGCCCTGACCTGTTGCACATCTTTCCCAGCTTTGTCTCTCTCTCTAGCCAATTGGTATAGGTCCTTTTTACCCTCCTGGCTGTCCAACCCCTCATACAGTTCACCAATTACCTTATCTTTAGCCTTTGCCAGTGCTTTCTTCACCCTGCACTTTATCTTTCTGTACTCATGTCTGCTTTCTTAATCTCACTGACTATCCCATTACTTCTTCACTAGCCTCTTCTTCTGTATACACTACTAAACGTCTGGATTCCACCACCAGGATTCCTGAACCTCCTTCTTCATTCCAGATGTCACACCAAGTACCTTTCTAGCTGCCTCCCTTATCACCTTTGCAGTAGTTGCCCAGCAATCTGGTAACTCTTCTCTACCTCCTAGTTAACTCATGCTTGAATTATACCTTGCATTCTTCCTTCTTCAGTTTCCCCCATTTGATCCTCAACTCCTCAGCCCTCATTTTCCTCCTCTTCTTGACAATAATATAATCTACTTATGTATATCTTCCTCCACTTTTATATGTCACCCTGTGCTCCTCCCTTTTTTAAAAAGTATTTTCTACAGCCATTTGCATCCTTTTATCAAAATCTACAACCAACTGACTTTCTGCATTCCTCTCCTTGATACCATACTAACCCATCACCTCTTCATCACCTCTGTTCCCTTTACCAACATGTCCATTAAAGTCCACACCAATCATCACTCTCTCTCCCCTGGTTTCTCCTCCATCTCACAATCAACTTGCAAGCACTAACAACACAACATCACATTTTCTACTTCTAGCTTCAAACTCATCACCCTATCTGACACTCTCTTCACCTCCAAAACACTTTTTAGCATTAGCATTTAGCAGATGCTCTTATCCAGAGCGACTTCCAAGTCCTAATTACAAGGACAATCCCCATGGAGCAACTCAGGGTTAAGGGTCAGGGACCCAGTGGTGGTAGTGCCAGAGGTGGGATTCGAACCTGGGAGCTCTTGAGCCATAGGCCCATAGGCAAATACCCTGCCACTAGAGCACCACCACCCTTTACCAGTCATGCTGCCAACATTCAAAGTTCCTACCCTCACTTCCACTCTACTACCTTTCCTTCTCCAGACCAGAAAGCATGGCCTCCAGACATGCTTTCTCCTCGTCTTCTTCTTCTCCTTTGGCCAATAGTAACCCAATTTCCACCAGCACTCTGTAGGCTAACAGCACTGTTAAACCGGGCCTTGACCGATTCGGTATGGAAACCTGATTCTTTGTCCGCATACTGATTTGGCAAAAGTTTTACACCGGATGCCCTTCCTGACATAACCCTCCCCATGTATCCAGGCTTGGGACAAGCACAAAGAAATACACTGGCTTGTGCAGCTCTAGTGGCTGGGTTATTCGATTCCACCACTGATCTCATGGAAAACATGGATAACAATCTGACATATCTTCCTTAATGAGGATGGTATGGCAACTCCAGATATGTAGAGGCTGACTCACCTCAGCTCAGGGTACACATTCTCCAGATACCAACGGAAAGAATTACAGTTTAGCTTCCTCCTTAGTGCCAAACGATCAGAGATACTGAAGAATTAAGAGTACATAAGATTTAGTAAAGAATAAGAACAAGGGACAAAATGATATGATTTCATTTCAAAATATCAGAGTAAATGAGATTCAGAATTACATAACTTGCTAGTGGCTTAGATTTTGTTTTTTTTTTTAATTACAAAAACAATAGGACTTCAGAAAAGACTACCTTCCAAAGGCCTTTCCCTGAGCAGAGGGTCTCGCAGCATAGTAATACTGCTTATACTCATCCATCCACACTTCTGCTGCTCTTCGTGTATTTCTACACACAAAAGAAAGCACTTCAAGTATATGTTCTGTTGAAATGCATAAATTCAGGGCACTATTCAGTATCGTGCTCTGACAGATGAAGAGACTGCACTCACTTTATGTAGGTAAGAGCATTGCCTTCTGGGAAATCATAAGGGTGGCGTTTCCTGAAAACATGGCCCACACGACTGCAGGGTAGAATCTCCAAACTGCCCCCGCACATCCACACTCGGAACGATAACTCTTTAAACAGCCCATGACAGAGTTAGTGAGCGAGAAAGAGAGAGATAAAGTGATGTGACTGAAGAGAAATGCTAAGGACACATAGAGGTTACAAAGAACCTTGGAATTCTATTATGAACATAAAACAAAAGCACAGAAACTGGATATTAGGAAAGATGGAGGAAACATTATAATAGTAATAACTGTAGTTGCTTCAGTTACTAAGTATAGTAAGTAAATACTTAAAGTGTAAAATGTTTATATTTAATTCAGTTTTTCAAAAATTTTAAATTATTTTCTGTTAATGACAATATTTTTGTTGAGTAATTTGCCTCAGGGTTTGATCAGCAGTTTAATATCAATTCTATATTGATATTATAGGCAGCGGTGGCCTAGTGGTTAGGGAGTTGGCCCAGCATCGGAAGATTGTGGGTTAGATTCCCTCAACCTAGGTTGCCCTGAGGTACCCCTGAGCAAGGTACCGTCCCCGTCACTGCACCCCGGGCGCTTTCACTGCTGCACGGTGTTTGTGTGCATGGGTTAAAAGCAGAGGTCGGGCCTAGCGGTTAGGGCGTTAGCCGCATGATCGGAGGATCGGGGGTTCAAACCCCTTCCCAATAGGTTGCCCTGAGGTACCCTTGAGCAAGGTACCGTCCCCATCACTGCTCCCCGGGCGCTTTCAATAGCTGCCCACTTTTGGTTTGAGTGTTAAATGAGGTTAAAGGTTAAATGACCTCGCAATGACAAGGGTTGTCACTTTCACTTTCATATTCTCTCAATTTCTATACTTCAATTTAATATAATCTGCAGCTCATCTCATCAATTTTATACAATCCTAAAAAATTCAGGATACAATAAATTAAAAATTAAAAAAAGTGTTTAAACAATTTTTCAAGGCTTTTGAAAATGAGTGTATATATAAGTATATACAAAAATAAATGAAAAATATGGTAACATGCAACATTCCCTATACACAAAGCCACTTGCTGGGCATCCTATCAGCTCATCACTAGGTATAAAAACATAAAGTAAAAAAATTAAAACTTCTCTCAATTTGAACATCTTGTCCTGCTTCATAAGAAAGGCATAAAGCATGAAGACTTTTCATTTAGACAAAAATAAATTACAATAATACCAAGAAAGAAACAGAGCGCCAGCATTTCCACAAAAAGCAGGACTGGCCACACAAGAGAGGTAAATCGGAAAGTAGTCTTTTACTTTTTAATGAGAAGCAGACATATTTAACTTCAACATGGTTACTGAAATATTTTAAGATTTCTGACGGAGATCTAAATAATAGATCATTCCTCCTCCATAGCCAATTTATCTTGGATATAGCACACACATTTTCCCAAACCTTAGAATTGTAGACTTGTGAGAAGTTTGAAGGTTTTGCCAGCAGAGGGCACAATCTGGCACTTACATTATCACACAGTCAAATCTGATCTTTATTATCTTTATTCCACTGTTTAGCTTTAAAAGACCACAAATAATATTTGAGGATTTCCTTGCATCTGAAGTTCCCATAATTTATACTTTTCAAATCAGACTAAAGATTACTACCACTTTCACCTCTGTCCAATGTTTAAACAGATTCACTCGAAAACATAATTATGCAAAAACAAGCATGAACACCCATTCTTTAATAAAAGCAGAAATTATGCTATTCAATACATAATGCAAAAGCAGAAACAGGATTGTGTTTCATTGTGTCACATTTTATGCTGATCCCACTGTAGAGTGTGATGAATTGGAAGAAACGATTACTCCATTAACTCACCAAAGTTTTCACCACCCCAGATATCCATGTGTGTGTCATACTGGCCTAGGTGATTAAACCAACTCTTGTCCATAACAAAGATTCCTCCTGCAATCACTGGAGTTCTAATGGAGAAAAAACAGTTATAAAAGGTCAGGGAGGGAGACAAGGAGAGAGAAAGCATGCATGTCTCAAGCTTTAAGTTACTATATGACTACCTGATTGGCTGTGTAGGATCATTTCTGGCCATTTTCTGCTCAATAGGAATCTGTTCCCATTTGAAATGTAAGCTCCAGTCAAAGCCTGCAATCCAAGATGAGAGAGCAAGCTGGAGACCATCTCAGTATTTCTGTCACTCTAACAAGTATATGTTAACTGCTCTCATCCATACTGGTCAGATGTATAACAGATCTCCTAATCCTATCCTTGCTGTAGGGATTATTTGTTTTGAGATTACAGATGCCACTCTCACCTCCCCTGAGGTCAGCAGAAGCTGCCAGATAAGCAAAGTTATCCAGGCTGATAACATCAATGATGGGGCTGACAACACGAGTGTGGTCCTGGGGGAAAAAGAGACATGGTTTAATGACAATAATAAGACCGCTTCCTCAACAACAACAACAACAACAACTACTACTACTACTGCTGCTATTACTACTACCACTAAAAATAGTAATTATACCAATAAGAATCTAAAGCATGATTTTATAACATCTTTTCAGGGCAATTCAATCAAATAAACAATACAAAGTACAAACAACCTATAAACTGATAAATTGATTTTTGATTCATTTTCAAATTCAATCACTTGAAATCACAATGTTAAATATCTAGGTAATACTTCACACAGGCCCAGTGTACACCAACAATAAAAAGTAATGAAACGAGCGGTATCCCCTCCCTGGGTTTTCAGTCATAATAAGCAGTTACATAAAATGCCCGAATGGCAAATACTCCAGCCATTTTACAAGTGACTCAAAGGGTGACTAAGTTCAGAGCTTTCATTACTTTCAGTGCATGGACATCATAACTGGCACTCTGCCACGTCAACTTCGGGTCATAGGCTAAATGCTACTCACTCGAAGATGAATATATCCTTGAGGTCGAGACTGCTTACTAATGTGAACATGGATTCATGCTCTAGCACACATTTTACCTGTGTGGCTGAATATTTTATCTCCAACAAGAGTAAGCACTGAATGGAGGCAAAGGTTTATTTACAGAGAAGCATAATATATATATAGACAGATAACACTGACTATAGGGTTAAAGGATGGCTGACGATTTTTGTGGCAAGAGAAGGTGTTCTGGTAGGTGCATTGTTGGTGCAACCGCAAAGTTACTGAATTTGTGGTGGTGTAAATGTATGTGACAGTTTATTTCAGAAAGTAGGCCAGGATGTCCTTGCCTACTTAGTTAAAGATCATTCGCATTACAAAAGCAGCATCAAAACATGCTTGAAAGTGTGACTGAACCTCTTCTGAGGTTTGTTGCCTCAGTGGGTGTGTTAGTGTGGGTACAGTTCACATGCTCACAATACCAAGACCCACCTCCTCACAGCATTGAGCAATAACCATGTACTCTGATTTAATGAGGCTGACCATGCAAGCAAATGAGTCTGTGAGTGTGTATTCACTCCCTGATCCTTTCTGACTCTCTGCACTACAGGGTACTGATTAAAAGAAGGCATTTCTCTTTGTGATTTTATGCTTATTCTATTTTATTTCTTTTTCTCTCTGTTGGTTACTCATTCCTTTTGGCATTAACACCTTTTGGTGTTCAGCAAGAGGGCTCCAGACAACTGTCACATTTTCTTATTCTTAATACCCACACAGAACACCTCTGTTATCCTTGTTATCCTGAAAAATAGAACTGTTGTGAGTGATGTATGTGTGTTTGTGTAAGCACAGCTACTCTGTCCAATTCATTTCCAATTGGGTGGATCTCATCAGCTCTGCTGGCTCATCCTGTTTGTGTGTGTGTGTGTGTGTGTGTGTGTGTGTGTGTGTGTGTGTGTGTTGGTAGAGGGTACAGGGGGCATGTCTTTTAGTACGGATCATTAGTTTGCTTGCAGTGCAGAGCCACTTGTCTAATTGCTGTTCCAGCATTGGCTGATCAGCAGTATCGCACTGATCGGATTAATCAGTGGATCTGACACACCTGACTAGCAGCACCATTCGAGTGGTTTATGCTAAAGTGCGGTAACAATTCACATGATTTATTATTCTTTCTGACACAAACGGGGATTGGTACAAATAGGCTAGAAGTGCTGTTTTTGTCTCTTTCAAATAAAAAATAGTAGCATCAAATAAGGTTTCTTTGGCACCCACATTGTTTTATTTATAGCTGCTTATTATTTTGGACTCTTGTGGGTCTACAAGCAATAGCAAGCCCTAAGGCAGTGCTATGTACACATGAATCATGCACTGTGCATAGGGCACCAAAAGTTGGAAGGGGCACCAATACAGTCTCATAATATCATTCTAATAATGTCATAAAATTTTCTGCTGCACCCGTGAGGTGGATGATTGTGTATATTCTGGGGCCTCAATGAGCCTCCTCTTATAGTGAGAGATTAGCAATGGTCATGATCCAACTGAATTGGCAAGCATAACATTTATATGTAGATTTATCCATTTTCTGCCGCTTGTCCCAAACGGGGTCGCGGGGGGGTGCTGGTGTCCAACCCAGCGCACACAGGGCGAGGACAGGGGACGCACCCTGGACAGGTCGCCAGCCCATCGCAGGGAGGAGCGGGACGGGGACGGGGACGGCACCTTGCGCAAGGGTACCTCAGGGCAACCCATTGGGAAGGGGTTTGAACCCCCGATTCTCCGATCACAAGGCCAATGCCCTAACCACTAGGCCACCACTGCCCCATGTAGATTTATCTTCATCTTTTTCTTTTTGCTCCCATTTAGGGGTCAAGACAGTGGATCATCCGTTTCCGTTGTCTGCATCTTCCTCCTTCAAACTGACCACCTGCATGTCCTCTCTCACCACATTCATAAACCTCCTCTTTGGCCTGGATTCCTGTATAATCTAGTCCATCAACCTGTCCATTACTATTGCAAACAAGAATGGGCTCAGCACTTTTTTATTATATTTATATTATATAAAATATAATTGAACTTTCATGTCTGCTTTAATTTGCAATTCATTTGTAGGTTAGTGGACGATACGCTCCCATCCAAAATTATTTGAATAGAAAAGCCGAATTTACCAGTTTTTGCTATGGTCTGAGAATACTTGGGCTTGAGATCAAAGGATGAATAAAAGATGAGATCAGGTTTTATTTCCTCATATTTTCAGGTATTTAAATAGAATAGAAAATATCATAAATCAACAAAACTTTCAAGCTTTGAACAGCCAAATTCAGGGTGTAAAAGGACTGTTATGTTTAATAATTATATTTTTCTATAATTCTGAATTCCTAATTCTTGTGTTAGCCTCATAGTTCCAGTATAGTTCCAGTTCTCAACTACAGGAGCAACTCTAGACACCAGATATGTATTGGCTGGCCAACTACATCTGAAAAAAAGTTTTTAAGGTTTTTTTTTTTTTTTTGACAACTCATTCCTTTAATGCACCTGATTCCTCAATTAAACCTACTGATAACCAATATGTTTTTAACCTGCACTGTAATTTGCTACTTTCCAAAATCACCATTTAATAGTTTGGAACCGATGGAACCAATTAAATCTTTTGTTCAAAGGTATGTCTACTTTTGGGATTTTTAAAGTCATTTTATAAGTGGCGTGAAGCCCAGTATTGTTGGCAAGCTCAAGTCTGTTCTGCCTGGTTTGTTTTCTGAGAGGCCTGTCAACAGAGCAGCTAATTAGAGTCCAGTTCAAATTCACAGTTAAGAGATTTCAGGATGTCTTATTCCTTTCCCTGTGTGCACATAGCCTTCAAAATGTCCACAGTAAAATCTATACGAGTCTGAAAAAATGAAGTGTGACAACAATAAGAGATAAGAGAAAACAGAAAGGCCTCTTCCCCTGAGTGTGTTTATGAAAGAGATGCTTTTGCTGCAGGGTGGAGGATATTAGATGATATTTCAAACAAACGAAATTACTGTTGAGGTATACTGAAAAAAGAGAAGGACTATCTTGAAGCTGGGCTTTTCTGTTTGAGCACAGGGCTGCAGAAGATAATGGTCTCTTGGCGATTAGTTAACTTTGACAAATGAGGGGAAAGCCAGCAGTTTTTCGGAACAGCTGTATGAGTCTCATCTCTCTCTCTCTTTCTCTCTCTCTTACACATGCACACACATACACACACACACTATTCCCTTTTTCTCTCTCTCAAAGGAAGTATCACTGTAGGCCAATTGTGAGTTATAAATGACCGAACACACAAAATGTCAAAATGCTCTCATCTGTCACAGAATTACTCAGTGGTGTGTGAGTGAATTTGTGTGAGTGTGTGTGTCTGAGAAAGAGAGAGAGCGAGAGAGAGGGAGAGAAAGAGAGAGGGAGTGAGAGAGAATGAGGGAAAGAGGGACAGAGAGGGACAGTGAGAGAAAGAGAGAGAGAGTTTGTTGAATACTGGTGTGATGAAAACTTTATTAACTTTTTATTTCCCGCATCGGCATCAGAAAATGAAATGCTGTTAAGCCAAGCAAAATGTCACTCATGTGTAACTTGAAGACACCAAGCATTCAAAAAAACTGCCTTTGCTTTAGCTACATGACTGGAAACAACAAAAAAGTTTCTGAGAATCTATTTAATGTCTTTGTTGAAAAGTCAACAAAGGAATTAAATCCATTTTGAAATGAGTCTGAAAACTCCAATGATCTGATATCTTTCTCTATGCACTTGACACCATTTTCAAAAAACTAATTAGTTACTCCTAACGTGCTTTGAATGGGGGCAATATCATCCTGGAAGACAGATCAGGACAGAAATAATTCAGGATAGAAGTATTTATTTATAGGTTATTATGCATGTGTGTGTTTGTGTGTGTGCATGTGTATAATTAAGCCTACAAACAGAGGATTTGCACCATCTACTGAATTTTGTTGTATGTACTAAAAGATGGACACATACTGCATAATCATCTTTCAGCAGAGGGAATGTGTGAGTGTGTTAGAACTGGTGTGAGCACGCACCTCTTTTACTCTCTGGATCATGGGCTGTAGCCAGTCTGTGTTGACCTCACAGTGGCTGTCCAGGAAAGTGAGGATAGAGGCAGAGGCAGCGCTGGCCCCCCTGACCCTAGACCTGATCAAACCTGCACAACAAAAACAACATTTAAACCAAGCTCACTTCCAGCTTTAGTAACATTTCACAAAACTCATAAAATGTTTACAAAACATTTGTGATTCCGCATAGGTGTAGGAATCCATGCCTGTAAACAAACTAAGCCAAAACAAAGATCAACAGCAATTAGCCCTGGCTGGCTAATTATCTGGCTTTCTTCTTTTCCAGTCGCAAAATTGGCTTGGTTTAGGCTTAGAGTGGGTACATGCCTACCGAGTGAAAGAACAAACAGAAAGGTCTAGTTGCACATTTCAATGTTTTCACTGATAATCAAGAAATTAAAGCACCAGAGTCTAATCTAATCCAGGCCTGAGAGTCTTACGTGAGCAAACTTGCAGGCAGTATTTCACAGATTTGCCGATAAACAGCGTAAATAATTTATTTTTGTTGTTATGTTGCTTGCTGTGACTGCTTTCTGTAGGAAAGTGGATGTGATTTTTAAAATAAGGATTGCTAGCAGGAAAAAAAGCTTTCATCACTCAACAATCAATCAAATTAAATGTTCAGCAGTTAACTACGAATATACAGTAGCTACTATCTGATCTTTAAATTTGAAAAAAGAAAGAATATATGTGTGCTGGAAACAGTCAAGAAATTTTGTTGTTTCATGTGCATCACAACCATCTCCCTATGAACCCAACGCTCACCTTCTCGCCGTTCATTTCTCAGACACCGCACCTTTGGGATCTGAGAGAGCAGCTGGCAATCCTCAGCTAATGAGAGAGGGGACATCAGATTACACAGAGAAAACACACACACACACACACACACACACACACACACACACACACACACACACACACACACACACACACACAATGACAAAACATTGACACACATCCCCCACAGTTAGTATGCATCTCACATAGATGTAGTACCCACAAATGGATTTGTCAGCCTATAGCTATGCTCATGTAGAGCAATGACTGAAAAATTAATAGGAAAAGAAAAAAACCAATTATACACACTATATAAATCAGCATTTTCTCTCAAAGCAAAGAATTTGTGCGCAGTTTATTAGTAAACTCATTACAAAATACTTTATAGTGTGAAATGGCACATACATAAAATAACCATCTTTTAAATTATTCTGTATCTGTACATACATAAATACACAGAAATGACTCTTAAATTATTATTTAAATTATTATTTATTTCCTATATTAAAAATCCAACCTCAACAACCAATTTTACTATTTAAAAGGTATTTTTTAAGGTAAAATAGGAGCTAAACACCTGGTTAGAATTAGTGATATCTTTTTTTTTTCCAGAGGGTATCTAATTTAATTTTTTACTACTATTATTTTTTTATTTAATAGAGTATTTAACACTGTGCCATCAATAAATTTAGACTGCCCATTACATCATCCTCATGACAGATTAAAACAAAAGGTACATCCACTTTGACTGAGTGAACACACAGAGAAACACACACACACACACACACACAAACACACACACAAGTAGTTTAAAATTAATAGCAGTTGTTCTACTTTTTCTATAAATCAAGTATATCTGGCTTTGTGCAGAGCCCTATAAAACTGACCTGCCTGGTAATCCACTCACAAAACCCTGTGTGTGTGCAAGATAGCGTATCTTAAAGCTTGCATGTGTTTGTATTAAGAATCTCTGTTGCCTGCAATCAGATGTGTGTATGTGGTGTGAATGTGTTTTCTGTGTGGGTATGTGTTTGAGAAAGAGGGTGCAACAGTGACAGTGAGAGGGGAGAGAGACTGAAGTTAAATATACAATGTCCTGGGTTGGAGGGTAGGATAGACAGATGGCAAGGGGGTGGAGTAAACTCTGGATTATCATGAGGGCAAAAGTCAAGCGCACACTATCACACACGGGCACTGCAGACACTGTTCATACAATGTGCTCACGTTTGTGTCTGTGTGAATTTTCTTCTTCTTTCAGATGCTTCCAGTCCTCTGCGTCTTCTTCATTTAAACTGACTATCTGCATGTGCTCTCTCACCACATCTTTGGTATTCCTCTTTTCCTCTTTCCTGGCAGCTCCATCTTTAACATCCTCCTCCCATTACAATACTCGTCTCTCCTCTGGACATGTCCAAACCAACAAATCAATCTTGTTTCTCTAACTTTGTCTCCAAAATTTCTAACCTCAGTTGTCCTTCTAATATGCTCAATTCTAATCCTGTCCGTCTTCGTCACTTCATCACAAAAATCTTATCAACTTTAGCTCTGGCACCTTCAGCTCTGCTGCCCGTCTTTACGTCAGTGCCACCGTCTCCAACCCGTATAGTATAGCGGGTCTCACTACCGTGCTGTAAACCTCCTCTTTCACTCTTGCTGGTTCCTGTCTATCACAGATCACTCATGTCATTCTTCCCTACCCATTCCTACCTGCCTGCTCTCCTACCTCTCTTCCACACTTCCCATTACTTGGAACTGTTGATCCCAAGTATTTAAATTCTTTCACCTATGTCACCATTACATATGTCATCATAACCATTCCACCATCCTCCCTTTGTTCACACTCATGTTTTCTGCCTATATATGCTCCTCTGTCCTTTGTGTGCCCAGAGCAATAACCCACTGAGGCATGGATTCTGAGGGTGCCCTGTGGTATCTGGCAACAAGTAAGCAGTAGATCTTTTAAGCCCTGTAAGCTGCAGAGGTGGAGTTGCTGCAAAACAGACATGTTCCAACACATCCCACAGATCCTTAACTACTTTGAGGTTTAGGGAATTCAGAGGCCAAGCTGATGCCATGAACTCTTTGTCATGTACCATAGTGTAGTAGGGCGCTGCAAAGGAGCATCCCTGGACCAGGTAGTTAGCATGTACAAACAATGTCCACATGAATACCCAGACCCAGAGTTTCCCATAATCACACTCCTTCCATCACCATGTCTTCATCCTGCAGTTTATACTGGTAGAATCTTTTATGACTCTGAGGAACAAATGACTGCCCATTGCCTCATGATCCAATTCACAGGTGCTTTCAGTAGAGAAAGGTGGGCAGCATGAGCACTCTGATCAGTTGGTTTCTTCGCAAAACAATGGTGCATATTTCTTCTTAAAAATATTAACAACTTCTGTCAACCTTAGCCATTCTGTCAGATCAAAGCAGCTGAACAGCTGAGCTCAACTGTTGCTGAGGTTTGGGCGCTCAGTTCCCTTTCATCATATCACGGTTTCTCTCTTTTTCTACCTCTCTTGGTAGGCACCTACAACTGCTGACAGTCCTAGTATTTGCAGAGATACTTCAACATAGATTTCTGTCCACAAAGCCCTTTTCAAAGTCACTCAGGTCTTACACCTGTAACTTTCTGGTTCATCAGACTGATTAATCACCTGCAGGCTTTGACAGGAACTTCAGTGTTTGTAAAACACTGTTATTTTAAAACATGTATGTTATTTTAATGTATTGAGTTGGTATTACAATAGTAATACAATTGCAAATACAAAAACAAAATTTAACAAGAAAGAAATATTTAATTATGCAAAGGGGTGGGGGATAATTCAGCATCAATAAAATTCTGGTTTCAAGGTGACTGCTACTACTATTTGTGGCTTGTGTCTCTTTGTGTGTCAAACAATAACAGAAAACAGACCAAATGTAGTCTATTTGAATCAGTGCTCAGTACTCACTACTCAATATTACGCAGTACTATTGAAAGCAAGTGTGAGATGATTTTGGCAGGCAGCAAGGTTAACTGGTCCACCATCTACTTAATTTGCCCAGTATGTAGTTGTATCTTTTCGTGGATTTGACTAATCTTACGGTAAGGGTAAAACTGATTTGATTCGTCCCAGAGGAGCCAGTAAAAGTTACATGCATAGTCACAGCCAGTGCAGAGATGACACTGCTTGATTATGACTAGCATTAACAGGATATAATAGGGTCTGAAATGTCCCGCCTTCCTGCAGATGTCCTGAGACAGACTAGGCTACTTCACCACCCAAATCATCTCCAAATAAGCCTTGCTCTCTGGCTTCTTCTACACAGATAGCAGCTATTAGACAGCATGCAGCCCAGCAGGATAATTCCTACTTCCACATGCATCCTGGCAGGCAGAAACCTACTATCGCATGCAGCCTGGCAGGACAGCTGACTTGAGTAATGAATCTAACCAGGCCAGCAAACAAGATTAGCAGTTTCTGACTAATCTGTAAGAAATAATGAATTTGGATAAACAGACTCCCACTCATTCAGAGACAAACTCACATACAACCACACACACACACACACACACACACACACACACACACACACACACACACACACACACACACACACACACACACACACACACAAACACACAAAAACACCAAAATATGCATATGAAAGAGCTGTTTTGCAAGTGAAAACCTGAAAGCTCCAAAAATGGCTAATCTTTAAGTACATCTGGGTGTGTGAGTGGCAGTCAGTTGTGAAGGCAATGGAAAATATTATCCATTGAGTGAGATCACTAAACTTCTGTGACTTCTGTGAAAGAGGTAAATGTACATTGCCAACATTATAAGACACCAGTTACACAGGACTTTTCAGACAGTGGAGCTTATTTTCTTCTCCATGACTACCAGACAGCTGAGTGATTGACCTTAAGTATTTAAGTTCTGATGGGATTAGCTTTCCAGGGGGAGGCAGGGTAATTTAATTTCACCACAGGACATTGGTAAACTTTATGATTAATTTACATTGGATATGAAGTCCTGGTATAAATGACAGACATGGGAGCAGAAATTCAACTTTCCACTTTCTACTTTTCACATGTTTGCAGTCATGCAGGTACACCTATTTCCTTTGTAACTAAAAAGACTAATTTGCCACATTATACATACCATTTTTACCTAAGTCTGCATCGGTTTTACATAAAATAGGGTTATGCCTGTGGCTCATTGTATATTCTTTCCTGTCACAAATACAAATATAGACAGAACTAAAACAAGCACAAGTAATAATTACCCACCTTTCCATATAAACTGATCCAGTCAGAATAGTGCAATATTGTCATTACATAATATATAAAGTATTTTACAAGAACATAGAAATGTCATAAAGTATCAATTAATTACATTTATCTGCATTGTGCACATTCATCTGGGGGAAATAACTACTTACGGTCAGAGCTGAAGTCATCCACAAGAATAATCTCCTGTATCAGATGAGATGGGCTTCTGATGAGTACGCTGAGGCAGTGAGGCAGAGAGGCAGAGAATGTTACTGGACACACCTCTTATATATAATGTTCTTTGTGCAGCAGAGATGAATCCAACTCTTATGCTTCCTCTGCCACCATAATTTTAATTGAGCTCTGACATCAAAGACATTTCATTTCTCATTATGTTGTGAGTGTAATAGTCTGCAGAATACAGAATGCAATGAGCAGTGGGTTGAAGAGGTTAGCACAAGCCATATGAATATTTATGGCCATTACCTTTTAATGGTGCGCAGAAGAGTGGAGCGAGCTTCATTGTGGAAGGTGATGATGATGCTGGTAGAGGGCAGGTCAGGGTCAAAACTCATCAAGGCACACCTGAAAGACAGCAAGGGTACAGTGTCCTAGAGGTTGTGGAGCTTCTGTGTAGTAACAGTACCTGTTAGTTTCTCTTGGCAGTGCAAAGAAAAAAAAAATGTTTCCGCTTAAAGCTACGCAGCAAAAATTCTGAATAATTTTGATATTCCAGTATCTGCAAGAGTTATGATTGGCAAGTCCATTATTCATGGTAGATTAATATCAGTGTATTATTAAAATAAATAAATAAATAAATAATTAACCATTTCCCACTGTGATTAAACTTTCCTTCAGTGAGTATATTTGACAAAAGCAATTAATCAAATAATAAACTGTAATATAATAAAAGTGGTGAAATAAAAACAAATTTTACATTTTCATAGAATTTTCACTCTGGGTTTCTGTATGTGATTTTACATATTTAATAGTGGTTGATGTGTTCAATGGCAAAGGAAACATCACTCTTTTTTATTTTTAATAATGTATAGTGTAATACGCATCACCGTTTCTTTCTAGCCAGCACTCCAGGGTTTGATTCCTCCTTAAGATGAGAACATAGAATCCTCAGGCAAAACTCTAAATACCATAAATGTAATATAGAATTTGTTCCCTTTCTATTTTTTAAATTCTATTTTATTTCTATATTTATTTTTTACTGGGAGATTAACATTGGATATACAAACAAATCTAATTAGGTTATAACAAATGAACTTGAATGACTGCATAAGCAGTTCCTGAGAAAACTCAAATGCGGTGTCCTTTTTTTTTTTAAATGAAAGAAATCAGACTTGGTTACAGAAGACAATTCAGGCTTTCATTTAAAGATATTTATACACATTTCAGTTTCACCATGTAGAAATTCTAACACTTTTTATTAATAGTCCCCCTCATTGCTTCATTAGTGCAGGGATATGATACCTAGGCTTGTGTCATATTTTGCAGCACTCTGCCCTGACTGGTTACACCTGGTGCCTCGTTGTGTTGCCAGGTATGCCTCATGTGTAAAGATATATAGATCTCAGTGAGTCAGGGCAGAGTCATTGTTCATCACATGTGTCATTGTGGCCTTCCTGCCTTGTGAGTACTGTGTTTTGTTTATGCTTGTGTTTTACATGTTTTATGTTTAATAAAACTCCTTTCCGTAATCCCGATTCTGAGATTACGTCCAGTTAAGATACAGTGTGACAGCTTGCTTCCACCATTCGAAGTGAAATTGACTATTTGTCATTGTGAATACACATCAAAGCACACAGTGACCCACAATGAAATACATTCTCTACATTGAACCCATACACTCAGTCTAGCAGTTGGCAGCCATGTCCAGCACCTGGGAGCTGTGATGTGGACGTTACCTTGCTCAGAGGGATCGCAGGGCAACCTACTGGTCTGGGATTCGGACCCATGATCTTGTGACTCTGGGGCTATACCACTAGTCCCTAACTACTAGAGTATATGTGGAGTCTGTAGTTGTATTTGTTCAACACAAAGAGAAAAGCTGTCCCAGTGAAAGACAAGGAAGCCATTATGAGGTTGACAAACAAGAATGGAACATTAGAGACATTTGTTAAACTTTAGGATTATGAGAATCAACTGTCTACAATATCATTAAGAAGAAAGAACAAACTGGAGAGCTCTCTAAACACAAAGGGACTTTTAGGGCAAGGAAGACCTCCACTGCTGATGACAGAAGAATCCTCACTGTGGTAAAGAAAAATCTCCAAATGTCTGTCCAGCAGATCAGAAACAGTCTTCAGCAGGCAAGCGTGTCTTTGCCAGAGACTAAAGATTCAAACCACTAGTTAACCACAAAAACAGGATGGTTATATTACAGTTTCCAAAAAAGTACTTTTCCAGAATTCTGGACCAAAATAACCTGTATCAGAGTGTCTGCAAGAAGAAAACTGTGGAGACAAAAAAACTGCCCAAGATCCAAAGCACGCGAGCTCATCTGTTAAACATGGTGGTTCTGGTGTTACAGCTTCAGCATTTACAGCTGTCACAGGTACTGGCCCACTTATCTTCATTAATGATGTAACTGCTGACAACAGTTGCACAATTAATTTTGAGGTATATGGAAACATCTTATCTGCTTAAGTTCCATTAAATTGACTCCAAACTCATTAGATCCTGCAGCAAGTCCTCTGCATCTTCCTCATTCAAACTGAACACCTGCCATGTCCTCTCTCACTACATCCATAAACCTTCTCTTTGTCCTTCCTTTTATCCTGCCAGGCAGCTCCATCTTCACCATCCTCCTCCCATTATCCCAGTCCTCATCTCTCCTCTGTACATGTCCAAACCAATGCAATCTTACTTCTATAAATTTGTTTCCAAAATGTCTAACCTGAGCTGTCCCTCTACTCGTTTCTACTCCTGTCCATCCTAGTCACACCCAAAATCTTAGCATCTTTAACTCTGCCACCTCAGCTCTGCCTCCTGTCTTTTCGTCAGTGCCACTGTCTCCAACCTGTGAAGCATAGCTGATCTCACTATCACCCTGTAAATCTTCCCTTTCACTGTCGCTGGTACCTGTCTGTCAAAGATCACTCCTGTCACTCTTCTCCACCCATTCCAATCTGCCTGCACGCTCTTCTTCACTTCTCTTATGCTCTCCCCATTAGTCTAAACTCTGCACTTCATCTTCTTGTACTCCTGTCTACTTTCTTCATCTCTCTGACTATCTGTGCTGTACTTCCGGGTTCAACCACCAGGTTTCCTTATCCTCCATCTCCTGTCCAGATGTCACACCTAATACCTTTCTAGCTCTTTCCCTTACTACTTTTTCAGTAGTTGCCCAGCAATCTGGAAATTGTTTAGCTACACTTCCTTGTCACTACTTCTCAGTCTCCAGTCACCTTCAGACTGACCCTCCTGCAATAATATAATCTACTTATGTGCATCTTCCTCCACTCTTGTGTATCACAACCATCTGAGATTCTGCATTTCTCTAATTGATACCATACTAACCCACCACCTCTGTTCCCTTCAGCAATATGTCCAGTATAGTCTGTACCAATCACCACTCTCTCACTCCTGACATTCACGATAACGCTTAACCCATTTCTCCATCCATCAACACCATGGTAAAACAGTTTAATACTACCTCCAATACACCTGGCGTTTCTGTCCTTCTAGTCTCTTGCACACACAAAATATCAACCTTTCTTCTCTCCATCATATCAGGTAAATCTCTCCCTTTACCAGTCATGCTGCCAACATTCAATGTTCCTACTCTCACTTCCACTCTCCTACCCTTCCTTTTCTCCTCCGGCCTCCAGACATGCCTTCCTTGTCTTCTTCTTCATTTTCTTCTCCTTTGGCCAAAAGTAGCCCAATTTCCATCTGCAGCCAGTTGGCCAACAGTACTCATGGCCTCGACCAGTCCAGTATGGAAATATGTTTCGCTGTCTGCATATTAGATTTGGCAAATGTTTTACACCGGATGCCCTTCCTAATGTAACCCTCCCCATTTATCCGGGCCTGGGACTGGCATAAAGAAATACACTGGCTTGGGCATCCCAAGTGGCTGGGTTCAACATGGGAGTTTCTCAAAGCTGAAAATTGAAAATTCTTGAATGGCCAAGCTTATCACCTGATTTATATCCAATTAAATTCAATACAAGCCTTCCAAAAGCTGAAGAAGAACCTTAAAAGGACAAGACCCTGGAATAAGCAGGTGTTGAAGGTGGCTGCAGTAAGGGCTTGACAGAGTATCACCAGAGAAGATGCTCAGCACCTCGTGATGTCTGTAATTGCCATGAAAAGAGGAGGACTATGTACAAAAAGTGCTGTTTTTGCTACATGGTGAACTGAAACTGAAATGTATGCAAATAGCTTTAAAATAAAAATCTGGAAAGTGCACTTCAATCCTGTCTGAACTGCTTGATTTAAAATGTTACACTGAGGAGCGGAGGGGTAAGTCAAGGACAAACGTGTCTTTGTGCCAAGCATTATAGATGGCACTGTTTCATAATGTATCATTCTGTATTAATATTTTAGTTCTTTCACATCACACCTGGGAACTTTAACCCTATAAACCCTATACTACCTATGTATAAGCATACTTGGAGTTTTCTGTGCACTACCATTTATTAAGGGTTTAATGATGAGTAACAAAAATGTGATGTGTAACGTGTATTCATATTTATGTGTTTTCTTGAACAAAGAGAATTTAGTAACAAACTAAATGTATGAATTTTGGCTCTTTATAAATGAAAGAGAAAGAACAGTATCTTTGAGAAATGACATTATAGTGGACTAAAAGGCAGATACAGTGGTTTTTAGTGCTGGACTTATTTGGACTTATTATAGTTCAGCATTTGACATCCTATATACATGCCTAAAAGGGACAATGGGACCAAAAATTCTCTTTTTTAATTTGACCCCTTAATCCCTAATGTCATTATTCAGTTACAAACGCTCGTTATACAGTAAACTAGTCATAAACTACTCACGTCTTATAATAATACTTAAAAGGTTTTGTAGTTTTGATCCAGAGAATCTGAAGCCTGAAATTGTCCAAAAGCTCTAGAGCCATTAACATTTCTAAAGCATCCATTTTACATCTGGATTTCTTTTGCGTGTGCATGTGTGTGTGCAACCCACATTTTGGCATGGTGGAATGCTTCTCGCAAGTTTGTAAATTTTTGTGTTTATGTACAATACCTGTAGTGTCGAGTGTCCCTAATGGACCTTTCACTGCCCAGTCTGTCACTTTCCTGCAGGTTGAAAGCATGCTCTCTGTATGGATCCTCTCCTGCTTTTAGCTGCTTACTAGCTAAATAGGCTCTCTCATCAAAAGTGCCCAACAACTGACCCTGCTGCTCTCCTCTTGGAATATGGGTGACCTGAGCAAGAGAGAAACAGAAAATTAAAACCAGGATTGTTCTCATATCTTGTTATCACTGAAGCAAAGTTGAAAAGGCTACATTTCCTTTAAAAACAGCACACATTTCCTTAACAGCATTTGTGCATCATTAGTGCACAGCAAGAACGAGCTACAGTATAAGCTAATTAGCAGTACCAGCTGTATCTGCAACCTAACACTTGGTGAGTAATCTCTATGTCATACAGTCTCTAGTGTCATAAAACAAGCTAAACATCAAAATCTCATTCCCCTTTTCCATAGACTTTCTGCAGCAGTGTCTTTAATGTCTGAAACAGAAGGTTTAAACAGAACCCTGTAAAATCAAGTGCATTTTGAGTGCATTATCACACATCATTAGTCATGCTGTAATCTATGGTGCAGTATTTTTATATTCACAACATAGGTTATGCAGTTATATACCATTCCACTTCATTATAATTCTGCGGCACTTTATAATGATGTCACAGAGGGAAAAGTACTCTGGAAACATTTTGAAATGTTTGTTATATCATACGAAGAAACCCTCAACAAATGCAAACTCATTACTGTAAACATCAGTTCCCATCATTTTGTGGTGTTAATAGAAACAAGCTTTATATGCATTAAGAATTACATTGTGCTTGGCTTTGGACTGAAGCTGTGGTGGGTCCAGCTCAGACCAACACTTGGCTTTCTGGTCAGAAGGGCAGACTGGAAAAATTAGAAAGTGGTAGGCCAAAAAAATACTGGACAGGCAAGGCTGGAAGGAGGGCTGGGAGAAGAAAGGATGTAAAGACAGAATGAAAAAATCAGGCATTTACGTAAACGGAGTTGGAGGAGAGAGTGATGGATAAGTGGGGGGAGAAGGATTCTTCAGCGCAGTTTTATTAACGAGCTGTCGGGAAAAGCTTAACCCACATGCAGGTTTCAGACGCTATGACCTCACTTTCCATTTCTGAAGAAGAAAAAAAGCTGACAAAGTTTGATTTGCTCATAATCCAGTAGATTACAGCGATCTGGCACACGCAAAGCACTGAATCTTATCTACATGTCACTACTCTCTGTTCTAAACCATATGTGAAATATGATCTTACTTCTAGGACACTGCAAAAAGAGATACTTGCAACATTGTACAGAGAGGATGGCTTAAAGGCGCTGTATGCCGACAGCAGAGGTACAAAGAAACCATGCTCAGTAAAGTCAGCTGTGACTTTCACTGAAACGGTATCATTTCCAGCACAATCTATCTCTGCACTGACACCGGCTTTGGGGATAATACACCCACGTTGGATTAAAATCTATAGCTAGTAGGGGTACAGTTACCATAGTAAGTAAATAAATAAATAAAAATTAAAAAAAATAAAAAAAATAAATAAATAAATAGATAAATAGATAAATAGATAGATAAACGCAAAAGCCAGAGGTCTGACCAATCACAAAGTAGCACAGATGCCATTTCTAGCATAACTCAATTCAAATCGATTAAAAATGCAATTTGTAGCTAAATGTTAATTACAACAATGTAACTAAACATAAACTAGACTATCAAATCTGTTCAAACCTCATTCAAGAAAATGTAGCAAAATGTGTCTTTCCACTAAGCTTGGTTAAAAAACCATATGCTTTTATTAAACAGTTTGTTTTACATCAGTATCACATAAATACACATCGCAAACATCGTTCAGGAAGGGTCTGAGGAACATCAAAAAGAATTCTAGGTGTTGTGGATCCCGAATATCAATCTAATCAAGCATCCGTGCAACAAACTAGACCGATCCATGGAAACTCCACCTCACAGCTTACAGGACTTAAAGGAGCTGGTGCTGTCTTAGTGTTTCACTAATGTCTGGGCGACAGGAATCAGTGCTGAAATCTGGGTATTGTTAGGGCTGAATGATGAAATGTTTTTACATTAAAATGGAAAAGCACAATTTTCATTTTGTAAGTATTGTGCTTTTAAAAAATGCCTATTTTGCCCAAGATGTCCAGCCCTGGGTATTGGTACTAAGCAAAATGCAAAGTATAATGTTCTGCTGTTTCCTGCGTGGCAAAATCTGCTTCTTTCTTCCTTTTTAAATCCATGCAAATGTATAATTCCCTCTGAATTCCAAAATAGAGATAATGAGATGCATCCCCCTCTAGCCTTATTAAGAAGCATCTGCAGAGTCAGATAATAGATGCAGAGTCAGATTGTGAGTGCAAATGCAATAGTTTTCATTCACATTAATTTAAGTAAAGAGCTGAAAAGCACCTGGTGTACCGAATGCCTGAGGAAAGCAGGTATGATTTGCAGTCTAAAAACTCAAAATGGGGAAAACACCAGCTCTGACAGCCCTGGAAACTGTGCTGTTCAGTACGGATTTGGTCATTCAGGGACAGTGAAGAGGAGGCATGAATCAATTTTGGAATATTTGCCTTGAAAGATTACATTCACAGGTATCTACATGTCTGTAGAGGTGTGAAGCGTAACATGATCATTTGGAATGAAAATGCATTCCACAAAGCAATGCACACACCTGAGCATATTCACAAAGTGTCTCTGAACAGGACTGAGGATCTAAGGGCCGATACCTCCCATGTTTATGGAGCATTTAGTCAGAGAAATGTATTCTTAATCATGACTCTTATTCTTTGTGCTTTGAGAACCAGAAACACAAAGTAATGAGAATATTTTCTAAACTAATAGTCAATCAAATAATGATAAACTGTTCTGAACCTGTAAGAGTGAACAGTGCTGGCCTCATCCTATCACCCATTGTAAAAACAGGTCTCAGTCCAAGGACTATCAAGGTTAAAATAAGACACAAACAAGGCTAAATATGTCAAAATAAGCCAATAAATTTCAAAAAACAATCCTCTATCTTATAAATGCTGACTACATTTAGGTCGAAGGCTTCATCCTGTTTACTTGTGTAGCACAAATCAATCTTGTGTCAATTTAATTCCTTACATACAATTTAGCCACAGTGTTTACACATTAAGCAAGAACAAAAGAGGTTACAGTGTTGCCTCTTTGTTTCTTCACTGTGATGTAAGAGAAAAACCTCAAAATCCTTCGCCAAAAACACAGGCCAGAATCAAAAACAGAGAATCTGGCCAGTTGAGTTCACATTAAAACAGATGAACAAGTTCCTCTTTTGCACAAGTTTTGCTTTCAGCCGAGGCAGAATTTCAAAGAAAGAAAAAAAGAAAGACAGAAAGACAGAAAGACAGAAAGAAGGAAAGAAAGAGAAAGCCCTTTTTCTAGAATGAGCTGCAGGTACGATAAAGCAAGTGGTCATTTCATTTTAAGTGTGATGCAGGCTGAGCCAAAACTAAAAAGCCAGATCAAACATCAAAGCAGGGCAAAGCAGGGGGGGTGTTACAAGCACTGTTTGTCTCTTCTGAGGACGTCTCTTATTAAACTAGAAACCAGGCTGATCTGGATCACTGATCACAATGAAGTCACATGGTGAAGGAGGGTGATATACTGCACTGCACAAATAGCCAAAGTACAAACACTCGCCATCCATTACTGTTATGTGATGATGGTCCAAGACACATTTCACATGTTTCTGAGCCACACTGTAAGCCTGACCGTTATTCAGAAATCTAACCTGCACAAGCTGGTAGGGAAG
>CM029374.1:16707612-16885112 GCA_017165825.1 Hepsetus odoe | reverse complement strand
ATTTTGAGGATTATTTTTTGGCTGCAATGCTATCAGGTCTTGCTGTTCATCTTGATGTTCACTGGTGAGTAAGATGACAGCATAGTAAAACCTATATAATTATGTATAATGTCAATAAAACCCATATTATATGCTTTTAGGATTGTTGCACATGGAAACCATTCTTGGTTACTTGCTGATGGACGGTACATTCAGGCCAGCTCTTCAAATATGGCTTGGAAAAGTCATGAGAATGCCAGTTGGCCCATTTGGAGAAGAGAAGGTTTTCCAAATTCCAAATTTTCTTCTAATCACTGCAACACAACAAAATGGGACTTATTTGACTTTTCCTTCCCTGCACACTTCAGACAGCCAGTCTTACTCAATCCACAGCAAAACTGCACTGATTCCACAGCAAAATCCATGAAGGGTGGGACTTGTTGAGACTCCTCGCTCGCTAGCCTGAGAAAAGAATAGTGCTGATATATATTTAATAAATATGTCTGTAAAAAAAATGTATAGTTTTCTTTTTCTCCAGCTACTACACACTGAGAAAAACACAGTTAACTCTATAGAGATAATAGGTGAGTAAATGTAGCAGCAAGAGTTTTCTCCTTCTTTTCTTCAGATGAGATCATTCTGACTCCACCTAAAAAGCTTAAACTCTAATACCCTGCAGCTGTTTCAACCACAACAGCACAAACCTAAACTTGGCAGGGTTTTAATAGTGAAATCTAAACACTGGTAGAATGAAGTAAGGGAGAGGATGAAACAGCTCTGTGGATATCAAAGGTCTGATTTGTTTAATGCAACACAATCCAGTGGAACTAGATTTTAGAAGGAGAGACGTTCGGAGTGCTGTGTATATGAACACTGTTTGCACTGTATTCTAAAGAAAAAGAACTACCTAAGACTGAAAAGAGATCACTTTTGTCACCTTCTTGTCGTGAGCGTCACTGGCCTGCTCTCTTTGCTCAGTAAATCCAATTATAGCTTCCGCGTAAGCTCAAAGATCTCATCATCACAAGAAGACTCTGACCTTCAGCCAAATAGCAGTCTACCTGGTTGAAGATGAAACAGTGGGCCTTTTTCCATCCACAAGGACTCGTGGTCTAACACACATACTAATGTGCCTATAAATGAACAATTAATCTGATACAAACTTAATTAGTATCGCCCATTTGTCGTATTTTGTGAAGCTGTGTATTAGAAAAACGTCAAGAAGTAAGCAAAAATAATCTTTTCGTGTGAAATGTCAGCATCTAAATGTCTCAGAATTACATTACAGAAGGAGAATGGCAATGCAATCCTATATCTGAAAATAATTTAGATAAATCTTCTCTTCCATAGAATATCATGAAGTTAAAGCACAGCTCCAGCAGTAGTGTACGGTCATCAGTTCATACAATACAGGAACTTTCAAGTGCTAAGGGGGAGGCAGTGGGAACATGCACAGTATGCCTTCAGGAGCGTCCTAAAGAACAGGATATCACCAGGAGACACATCCATAGAGTTCACATCTGGAATTCTAGCCTTGCTCTGGGCCACACTGAGTCTCATGCTGACATTTCTCCTAAAACAAGAGCCTGGCTGAGCCTCAGACATGCCCTGTAATGAACCACACCAACCCCCCTAATCCCTTACACAGCCACTCATGACATTTCAGACTCTCCTTCCAAAGTGGTGGTTTCTCAGAGCAAGGAAACAAAGACAAGCACCGATTTCTTCCACTTTCTTCTGCTGTCAGTCTGTCATCCATGCACAAAAGACAAATTGCAAACTTTCATGGAATTCCACAATGATAGCGCTGGAAACTGTAAAAGCCCATGCTGTAACAGAGGTCAGTGATCATCCATATTGTCACAAGAGCTAAATGACAGAGGAAACGTCCCAAGCGGTACAAACAGAAACATACCATCTCCCTTTCTTGGTTAGAACCTATTTTGGGGCATGTTTTTCCAGACCCAGCTTAAAAATTTGTGACTGAGCATTAGCCTCTTTAGCTGAAAAGGGGAAACTAACTGATGGGATTTTACAGAAAGGTCAATGTTTCTGCAGTCATTTTGTTAAGACCATTTTGGGGCTTGAGGTTAAGCAGTGACAGAACAGGGAGCTGACAGAATTTACAACATCTATAAATGACATTGAGAAGCATACTTAGCGGGCTTACATTCACTGCATCCAGCCGTGTGCACAGAGTTGACGGGATACACAGTGGCATGTGTTGTTTTAAAGCCTGCAGACAAATGTGAGGAAGAAACAGAATCCTCTGCTAGTGTCAATATTGTGGTGTTGTAAGGCAAGGTCATGGTATGGTTTTTGGGCAGCGTACTCAAACCCAGTTCTAGATGTGAGATCTTTTAAACAGAAAATGTAGACGCCAGGTAACTATGCTGAATGTAGATCATATCCATCATAATGTTTGTTCAACCCGTTTTTATTTAAGAACGATCCCAGAACATATATGAGTAATTCATATTACACTTACGTCATTGTTCCAGCGTCTGCAGACACACCTGAAGGCAGAAGACTTGAAGTGCTTGAAGAACTCGAACATGCTTGAAGAATAAACAGCGAAGAGTAAAGAGAGTAAAGGCTGAACACACACACACACAAAGACAGGTTCATCACATATTGCATATTAAAAAATTCTTCTTTAATTCTGTTTTTTAGAGTATGTTTGCAGCCCTAGGGGTCTTAGTAGAGATCAAGGACACTCTCAGCAGGACAGCACATCATCTGCTGTCCACTTCTGCCAACCAGTGTGGGTGATCAAAATCCTTTCCACTGTTGCCCTGTGAGAAGGACATTCCTAGACATAGAAGCCTCCAAGCACAACATAAAAGCAGAAGTCATGTGTCTCATGACTGGAATGGACCTCTTTTCAGTAATGTATGCCAATGTCACAGCTAGGCAACGCAACTTTGACCTAAATGTATTCTTTAAGGAGCTGCTATAATGGAATAAGGTTAACCGAGTTCAGGTTTATTTTCATGTTGCTCTGTTCTCTGGATTCATGTCATGAGTCATGAGTCATAACGCACTGTTTTAGAGTAATAAACAGTGAATAACTCCAATCACAGACTCCTAAAGGCTCTCAGGGGTGAGAAAATGGAGCCTCAGTTTAAGAAAATCTAACATGACAGCAACATTTATGAGAAAAAAAGCTGAATTTATTATTTTTTTCCCCAGGACAAATTGACTGAACACTGCAGTTGTACTAGTTTAGTGAGGATTCACTTTATAAGATCTTACCCTGTATCTTCACATAATGTCCATGCTACTAGCTCCACATGCCATAAGGGTACACTTTACAGTTTCTAATTCTAGAATGTACGCAAGGTCTGCCTAATGGCATTTTGTTTTGCCTTTAGTCTGTCTATCCATGGCCAGGACCCCTACAGGTATTCTAATGGGACAGGCTACATGCTGCCTGGTGGTCCTGTTGGCAGTCCTTTAATAAACAGGGTGAAGGGGGCTAACAAAAGATGGAGAGCAGCAGCTACATAACAGTCTGTAAATGTAAACTACACAGTGCACATTTATGTAAGTGAGGCTATATCACCATTGTTTAAAAAGTGTATTAAGTAAAAACATGCATATGAGACCACAGTGCACAAGTTGCATGTTTATTAGCATTAACATATCTTCCAGTTCATATTTAAAATTCAGTATGTACATAGATGTTCCTTAACCCATTTAATGTTACACTGCTTACAAACACAGTCAACCATCAGTAAGCTCTGCAGTTTTAGCAACAGTCTAGATCATGGTTCAACATAAACAAATAAAACAGGGCTCACTGACCTTCAAAAGACATGTATTTAATGACAGTTAGTATGACAGATAACAGCCTTTTAACAATAAGCCAGTGTGCTGGTGCCCCCTAAGGGCTGCTCTCGCTGTGTGAAAAATAATCAAATGTCAACATAGAAAGAAACTCTAATCATTTGATTCTCTGCTTTCTCATAGCATGTTCATTGACAATAAATTAAAGCCATAAGTTAAAGAGAAGTCACAAAGTGCCATGCTACTGTGATTGGTGAGCAATTGCTGTCCTTATTAAGCTTCCAACAAAAAGAAACAATACTGGGACCTAAAAAAACTCAAAAGCTGAACATCTGCATGGGCTTGCTACAGACCTCAGACCAAAACAGAGAGAAAAAAAAAAAAAAAAAAAAAAAAAAAAAAAAAAAAAAAAAAAAAAAAGAGTTCGCACACCTAATCATCGTGCAGCCCTCTCAAAACAAAGGGCAGTTTTGAGTGTTGGCCCTTACCAGTAGAGCCAGAAAAAGGTTTGAAGCTGGTGTCTGGTTTCCCCTAGCATTGCAGCCAGAACATCCTAAAGCTAATATGGTGAAGCAGAAAGCCCACTCAAAAGCTGGGCTCAGCGTAACAGTCTGTGCATATCTGAGCTGGAGCAACAATGGACAAGCATTACGCATGAAATACAGGTATTCCATTTAAAAAGCCAGACAAAAAAGTACCTCAAAATAAAAAGACCAGGGAGAGGTGGAAGAGAGACATAAAGATGTCCTCCAAAGAAAGCAAGATTCTACAGTATTTATTGTGCATTGACAAATCTGTCTTCAAAGCTAGAACACAAGATCAACCTTATGTATACAGAAGAGTCTTCGTCCACAGCCATCTTCAGAGGTTTAAACATTACACCAAAGCCAGATAAGGCTTCACTGCGCCAAACTGATTATAGTGTAACACCTATTTATTTCCTTCAGTATTGCAGCAAGTTTGTTCTTTCACAAAAGGCCTTCAGAGTGTAATACAAAAAGGTCTTCGTAGTAGTTGGAGGGTTGTACCATCACACTATTCTGTGGGACACACACTACGGTCCTTACAGCAAAAGTAATGAACAACCACACCATTTGGATACCTGGCAAAGGCACTGCACACACAGAAGACAAATAAGCATGAATGTTAATATACTCTTGATTGCAAAAGGATTTTCAGTAAAAATCCATTCATTCTAATATGAAACAGATGTTAAACGATTGATGTACCTGTTCCCAATTTTTTTCTTGCACACTCGGCACGTCTTCTCCTCAGTAATTACACATTTCACCTGCTGATGAAAGATCCGCTCCTCTTGGACCTGCAATCACATGTACACAGTTGAACACACATGGCAGAGAGTGAGAATATGATGTATGTAATGGTGGAAATGATACAACGTATCCATCAGTTTCCTCTATTGGCACTTTGCAGTGATACATATGATAGGATATGTTCACAGCTCAGCTAGAACATTTAAACCAACGGAATATCATCTTGTTTTAATCACACTTGTAAATGGCTGGGATATACTAGGCAGCGAGAGCTTAGCTCAAGTGGCCAAGCGAGCATCTGTGAGAACTCGTACAACCCATGAAGGTCCCTTGTTGCAAATTATAGGACTTAAAGGATTTGCTGCTAACATCTTGGAGAACTCACATCACATCCTTAGAGATCTTGGCATAATTGGGAACTGCACATTATTATGCAGGCAGTTTTAATGCCATGGTTGATCATTATATATGCATAAATAAAGTAGAGTTTCTCACATTCTCTCCACTAACTTACCCGCAGGAACTCGGCCTGCAGTAGGCTCTTGAGGACCTGGTCAAAACGCTTCCTCTGGGCCTTCTCCTCCAAAACACTTTCGAGAAACACGCGGATTTCCCGGATCTGAGTATTTGCTGGGAGGAGATTTATGGCCTAAAATGAAAATAATGATGGAAATGTTTTTTCAAATGTACTACAAATGTATGTGCAACTACATTAAATTAGGATTTCTAGTATAATTTTCTAAACAGCAATAATCCATAAAGACTAGACTTTTTCACAATTAAATTATAACACAGTTGTATTAGCGTAAACAGTACAGTTTTCAGAGGAAAAGAGGGCAGTGTAATAAAGTACACAGATCAGACTTTAAACTAATTTAGCAATTACATAGAATTTAAGCACTAAAATACTAAAATTAAGTGTCCCCCTGTAGGGGACGTCGTTTACACTTTCACCAAAAACAGTATAAAATATGTACAAAAATGCCTCCCATGCATGTGATGGCTCATTACATTGTCAACATTGACAGCTACAATATCAAATAAGTCCCCCTTCCACTCCCAGTTAGCAATCAGGTGGTTGAGGTAAGGGTATTGTAAACAGCAACTAGGATACATTTAATTAATTCCATAAGTCAACTGAATTTGATCATGTTATTAAACCCTAAAATGCCACGATTTTCAAACTCATTCTTCTCTGGCAGATTCGAAGCTATAGTGGCACAGAGATTAATCCAAAAAATTCCAAGAAATGGATGGAAAGTCCAGAATTCCTTCCAGCTCTTGTAGTTTACTTGTAGTTTATGGCATTTAACACACGCTCTTACCCTGAGCAATGTACATTAGCGTATAATTGTCAACATCTGTTCTTCATTCCTGTAATCTGTCGATCGACTATTTGCTGAATAGTTAGCGAATAACAAAATGAAGAAATGTAATTAATAAATCAGCGGATAGTTTTGTAGAACTACATTCCACTAGTTGCATACATTTGGGTGCAATGTTTTGAACTCACTCAACTCTCCTGACACTTTGTGGACTTTCTCTGCATGCAGTCTGGCAAAGAAGGCCTTGGGCCAGAAGCCAAGGGAAATGAAGGCAACATGCCATAAAAACAAATGAGCAAGGCAGGGGACAACATGGGGAGAATGGCCTTTCACCCAGGCTCTGTATTCTATACTGCAGATAACGTGGTGCCTCCAACACATAAATGTTTATTGAAGTCATGTACTGCGATGAAAAAAAGTCATACAGCATGCTGAAAAATAAAGGGACATGAGCCACTCAAAAGTACCCTACCAGGAAATCTCAGTAAGTCATTCAGAATGATTGTGAGATTGTTTCCAGAAATGCATCATACAGGGTTATGATAAATATGCCCTATATGAAATATGCAGAGCAACATAAACAAATATAGAATTCTAATTGAAGGACTGAATACAAACTTTTCCAAAAAGTTTTTTGCGAGAGTAGCAGTGAAAGCTGCACTGACTGACATTTCACACGAGGAGACTAAGGGCCGTTGAGGAATAGGAAGTATGCACATTTAGTGAGAGTAAGATACACACTCTCAAGCTATTTTATAAAACAACACCTGCAAGGACATCTGGTGTCTGCCTGCTTATAGCAAACCTCTCACCTTGGTGGTGTTGAGCTTGCTGTGGTGCAGCTCAAGGACCTGCAGGGCAGCCTGGAGATTAGCCTGTGGCTCAGACAGCTCCATCTTAATGGGACCAAGGCAGTGTACGTCTGGAGGAGACAGGTACATACGCAGCAGAGACAAATACACCTGCATAGAGGACACAATGGCAATTTATTACACTGGGACAAATGACAAGTACCTTTTTTTTTTTTTAAATTAGAGTTGACAATGCTTCCAGACAGTGGAAATACATTCTGCTACATAAAAAAAGTAATTTAAAATAGCCATGTAAACCACCACCAACAGTCAAGGCAGAAGAAAAAAAATGTAATTAACTAATTAATGTATTAATGTTTATTAATACTCTTAAATATGTTTGATAGCTGTTGTTATGAGGTGACAGTCTTCTAAACCTACTTCACCAACTTGCGAGTGAAAAGAAAATCAAAAATGTCTTCAGAGGTACAATGAATGAAGAGTGCGTGTTCTTATGGAGTTGCACTTACATCTCTACTCCCTTCTGCTGATTTGTCATAATGTCTGTGACAATACCTGGAGGTGGAACAGAGAGTCAAGATATAGCATTTGGCTAGCATAACAGAAATTGCCCTAATTCCAACCGTAAACATACAATAGTCAAAGAGGAACAGCCATACTACTGCATACTTACTCTTCTGCCATTTTTGTATTCTTCAGTATATGCACATATATGAAAAGGGCTTGCTCATGTTTTCCCATCCGACCCAAGAGCAGAGCTCGCTCTTCCAGCAGACCTAAGATTGGAAGATAAAGGAAAAGACTGACACAAGCCACATTTTCAAATTTTAATTATTCTGAAAGGTTTCACCACTTTTTGTTCTGTTAAAAACTGAGAATCTCCTGGTGTAATAGCTGAAAGGTGCACTGGTAACTCACCATCAAACGGGAAATTACTGATGAGCCTCTCTGGTTCATAGTATGTTGAAATATCCAAGAAACTCAGCAGCTTGTTTCGAAACTCTCCAAGCTCACCTTCCTCTTTACCCGCTTCTACAGCTGGGACACCTAGGAACAATAATAAAGCAGAAGTAATCTTAAAACTTGGTGAAAGTGGTGGTAGTGGTGGTGGTGGTGGTGGTGGGGGGGCATGTGCATGTGCTAGAGCATGTGCTAGAGATTGTACCTGAACATACTATTCCTCGAAACAGAAGAAGCAAGTACTAAAAAAAAATTATTATACAATTCTTATAGAATTTTAGATAAATAATATTTTGTGACTACAACACCCACCTTCAGGCAATGAGTTGAGGTACTCCTTCATTAGTGTCTGCACTCTCTCTAGGTAGAGCTCGATCAGCACATTGTGGAACTCAGGGCCTGTATCATCCCATATGTGGATAATGTGCTCCAGATATGGCACAGCCAGCTCCTTAAAGCCCTCCTTCAGGAAGTCCAGCACCTTGTCTCTTGGAAGCATTTCTACTTCTGTCAGGTCTTCTGTAAAAATCTGTTCCCAAGGTAAAGCAGGGACTATTGACGCATGTTATGCATTTTACATATATGTAGTTTGTTCCATATTAAATACCTCACAGTTCATGTTATGGATTTTTAAATTATGTGATTTCAATTCTTGTGAAAAATTCACTTACATTCATGAGACCTTCCAAAATAGCTCTGTAGTGTGGCATAATCCACTACATTTAAAAAATGAAATTACTGGAGGGAATACATGACATGAACTGCTATGACCCATTAGTCGGCATGGGGTGACACAAATGAATTTAGGATTGTTATATTGTCACTTCATCCCTAATTCAGATGGCTTAATGTAAATACGACAACTGCAAGTACAGTGTGACCTTAATGAAATGGAAATGGTGATCTTGCATGGCAGAGAAGCACATTTAACCATAAAAAAAAAAAAAAAAACCATACAAAATCAGTAGGATACTGATAAAGTTTTCACCTTCAGACCATCCTCTGGGCAAATCTTCAAAACCCATGGGGAAAACTCAAAGATGATGCCTAGATTCTCTGCCCCTATTTATATTTCACAAAAAATAAAAAGAGAAAGTACCTCAAACCCAAATACGTCAGCAAGCTATTTTTATAGGAATATTAAATAAATAAATTTATATATATATATATATATATATATATATATATATATATATATACATACAGTCCTGTGCAAAAGTTTTAGGCAGGTGTGAAAAAATGTTGTGAACAAAGAATGCTTTCAAAAATGGAAGTGTTAATCATTTATTTTCATCAATCAACAAAATGCAGTGAATGAACAAAAGAGAAATCTAAATCAAATCAATATTTGGTGTGACCACCCTTTGCCTTCAAAACAGCATCAATTCTTCTAGGTACATTTGCACACAGTTTGTGAAGGAACTCGGCTGGTCGGTTGTTCCAAACATGACTGTGTTTCAACCTCCGTGTGACACTGATGATCATCAGCACCTGTTTGGTAAAACTGGTTGATCACACACCGACTATAATCCTACAGAATCCCCGACTCTGTGCAAGTGTACCTAGAAGAACTGATGCTGGTTTGAAGGCAAAAGGTAGTAACACCAAATATTGATTTGATTTAGAGTTTTCTTTTATTCGCTCACTTTGCATTTTGTAAATTGATAAAAATAAACAATCACACACACACACACACACACACACACACACACACACACACAAACTGCCCATCCCAAAAAAAAAAAAGTCACACACTAATATTTCATTGGCACGCCTTTAGCTTTGATTATATCACACATTCACTGTGGCATTGTTTCGATAAGCTTCTGCAATGTTACAACATTTATTTCCGTCCAGAGTTGCATACATTTTTCGCCAAGATCTTTTAGAGATGATGAGAGTCAGCCCGCTGCGCAAATTCTTTTTTGTGATTAGTTTCACTGATCAGTGGTTTTCTTAAGGCTATACAGCTGTTTAGTCCCAATCCCTTGAGTTCCCTTTGCACTGTGAGTATAGAAATGCTCTTACTTTCACTAATGAACATAGCTGTGAGTTCTGCTGATTTTTTACAATTTGATTTGACCAAATGTTTACGTGATCGGTGATCAGTGATCACGGTCATTCAAGATTTTTTTCTGACCACATTTCTTGCGCGATGATGGATAAGAATAAGAATGCTTTGGATAAGAATGCTTTGGACAGCTGTTGACCCAATTTTAGTAGTTTCAGCTTCTTTTCTTTGCTTGATGCATGCCAATAATTTGACCCTTCTGACACAGATGAACATCTTTTCCACGACCACAGGATGTGTCTTCCAGCACCATTTTTAAGTAATGAGAAGCTATTCACTGCATCAGTTAGGGTTAAATAACATGTTGCAGCTGAAGCATATTCATCCATGCAGCAATAATTATGGGAGCTTCTTAACTATTTACTTTGTTAAATCCACATGGTGACTTTTTTTTTTTTTGGACAGGCTGTGTTTGTATATACATACACATACACACACGGTAAATCAAAATTCAGCCTTTTCTGCAGTAATAACCTCAGAGAACTTTTAAAGGCTTACAAAAATTCCAAAAGGGGCATACATGGTTTAAAATAGTCATACACTCACCCAGCCTCTGGAGGTACTGAACTGTCCTCTCATGACCCTTTAGAGGGGAGTTGGCTTTAGTAGACTGATCCAGGAGAACCTGCAGGGCTACATATCAATACTTAAATAAAATGTGTGCTCAGAATGGGTTTTCATAATTTTTCAGAGAGATCAGAGAATCGCAGACATAAACTGGAAGTTTTATAATAGATGTATTTATGTAGAATATTGCTCTGGCAGCAATGCAATTGTTACAGGCAGAATCCAGTGACTGTTTTGAATAAGCATGAGGGAGAGAGAGAGAAATAGAAGCAAGGCAGTGTGAAGGAACCATTAGCATCTGCCTTGTCTGTAGGGCATTACATCACTAGAACAGCTTGCTGTAGCAGTGTGATTAAAAACACTCACTCTGAACAGGAGCACATCTGAATGCCCATCAAATACCATTAGCATCCAGAAGACTTCTGCCTTCATGAAAGCTGAACAAATGGTAAGTCACTCTGGAGAAGCTGAACCTGGGTATCATACAGCCTTCACTGTTCAGGCTATTATTTTCAGATGTTACTATATTAGCACATTTTAAATTTTACATCTCATTTTTCATTGTATGAAAAATGAGTCTAAAGATTTTATTCACTGAAACCCCTTATGTATTTGTGGGAGCTCTTATTTTATCTTTAGAATGTGCTTAAAGCAATGGTTTGGTGAAAAATCTTATTTATTAAATTGTCTTTTTACTTTTACATTGTACATACTTTTTACATTTACGGCATTTAGCAGGCGCTTTTAACCAGAGCAACTTCCATGTCTTAATTACTGAGACAGTCCCCCCCTGGTGCAACTCAGGGTTTAGGGTCTTGCTAAGGAACCCAATGGCGGTAGTGCTAGAGGCGGGATTCAAACCTGTGACCACTCGGTCCATATCTAGATCCTACCACTAGACCACCACCACTCCACTACATTTCTACGTTTCAAATTTGGCTTCTTTGGCCTACTACTACAAAAACTGCAAGGCTAGTCTGGAAAACAAACACTAGAAGTCATATGTCACCAAAATTGCTTAGACCTTAATTGCTTGCCGCTCTGAACCCTTTCCATCCACTTCTAGGCTTTCATTAAGGTGACACAAACTTGTTTTTGTGGTATGGATACAGTACGACTTACTGTGAAATAAGGCTGGGAGAAGTTTGAGGAAGGCATTTACAGAAATTATTTCTGGCTACTGACTTTTACTGTCTACAGCGATGTTAGGCTCACACCATCAATACCAAATTAAAGCAGCAAAATTTGTACACCGAACAGATCTTTGCTCACTGATTACTTCTGGGCTAAATGGAAAATGTTGGCAACAGTGACTCAAGCTGCTGCTCCATATGGCTTAATTGTAACCTTGGAATGTAGTATGTATAGTAAGGGGGTGTACTATATAATTATATATAAATGAAAATCCATGCTGTGAAATATTTGAAGCAAGGACATAATGTGTAAACTGAACTTCAGTCTGTATGGAACTTTCGTATGATATATTTAAGAACCACTGAATTGGAGAGTGCTTGGGACAGAGAGCAGGTATCATACAAACAGAAGTATTATACACACAAACACAAATACACAAAAGGGTGTTGCAGTGCTCATTACCTTTCTGATGCAAGCCCTTCTTCTCATAGAGGATGATGAGCTCGCTATACTTGTGGGCTTTCTTCAGCACGTACTCACTCTCCTCTACATGACAGTGGTTGTTCTCCAGACGCAGGAGGGGTGACACTAAGGCGACATTGGTCTAAACAAATTAACAAAGAAATTACCAAACTTGCTTCACAAAAAACAAAACACTATGGAATTACCCTGACAGGCAGAGGGGACCTTACATGGAGGTAGCATTTGAGCAATGTGGTGTCAATAATCTGAAGAAGCTTCTTGCGACTTTTGATGGTGGGCGTGCCCTCCATAAGGGGGGAGGTGGTGGAGGGGTCAGAGTCATTCAACTGCTTCACCAAATGGCTTCGTTTCTATGTGATAAATTTATAATAAAATAGTTATTATCAGTTAGTAAAGCTTAAAGTATGCATGTATTCTTATTTTGTTTTTTTCTAGTTATGATGTTTGTGTCTTGTTTATCCATTTAAATCATTCTTTCACAACCATTTGCTAAATTCTAATCCTGCCCTAGAATGAAACTGGCTGTTCTGATTACCGCGCCTAAAGTTTGTTAATGATCTTGTTCCTATATGGCTGCCATGCACTGTGGCGCATTCAAAAAGCATTCTGAATGGACAGAACTGTTAATGAATAACTAATTTATGAATTAATTAATACATGTTAATTATGTGTTGTTTTTGGTGACATTACAAACAGTTCATTAACATCCAGGAATGGAGAGTCAATAATATCAGTGTTTACATAAAATCTCAACATGACAAGCAGTTTATAAAGAGTAGGAATGTATTGATCCATGTACCTGTGTTAGGTAGTCAATGAGCGCTAGGTGTGCCTTCTCAAGCTCAGCTCCAGAGAGAGTGGGAAGAGGGTTGGGGTAGTGCAGCTGTTTACGATAATCAGAAGGAAGGAGGTCTGGATACAGCCCAATGACGTGAGTCGGATCTATAACAAATTGAAGGACATTCTGATTTATCAAAATGGGCAGAATTCTTGGTAAATTAGAGAAAACCTGAGACAAACATTAAAATGTCTCTGTAATGGTATTCTACCCAAACTGGAGCACAAGCTGTCTATTATATGCGCTTGCAATGTTAAAAACTCAGGGTGCCAAATGTGTTGCAAAAAACAACATTTAAATTAATGTAATGTACTCCACATTTAACATATTGGTTAGTGCAACCAATTAATAAATAGAAAATTAGATGTTATTGGCCAGACATCTAAATCTAAACCAAAACAAACCTCCCTTACCTGTGCCAAGCTTGGCAAACACCTGCATGGAGTCATCAAAGCGCTTCTGACAGAAAAGATTAAAGGCATATAGGTTCTGGATGTGGTGAATCTGCTGCCTCTTATCACCATCTGAGTCATCTTTCATCTTCTGAGAAGGGAGAATGAGGATGGCATTAGAGCACATCTGAAACACTGTCATCCAAAAACTATCCAAAAAACAGAAGCACAGTTCTAAATTTTATAATCAATGAATTAACTGAACTACCAGTCAAAAGTTTAGATGCACCACTTATGGAAGGGTTTTCCTTATTTTTAACTAAAAAGTAGTGTTCAAGGACCAGGCAAGCCCAGATGGTTACCCAGAGTCCCAAGTATTTTAGTCATTATAGAAAAAATGGAAAATGATGACCACTGAAAATCTAAATTATTTTATATTCTCAAAAATGACCTGCTTTTTTCTTGATGACAGTTTTATGCACTTTTGCCACTCTTGCATACACTTATGAGGAGACATTTGGAATGCTTTTTTGACAGGCTTGAAAGTTACATAACTCAGAGCTCGCTGGCTGCTGAAAACTACTTTATACGGGCATTTCACATTGAATTTAACATATACAGGTTACAACTTAAAGCATCTGTCAATAAACCTGTCCATTTAGGAAAAAACGCTCAGTTCAAAATGTGGTTACTTTTTCAGCTTGATGATGTGTTATGTCTCTAAAGGAATATTATGTAATAATAGAAGTTTCAGTTAAAGCTCCTGCAACAAAAGCAAGTTTCTAGTCCCTGATGTGAGCTGCTAAGTGCACAGACTATCATTTTAGCTCAAGAATTCAAATCCAAGAATGGATTAACTCACCGCTAGCTGAAGAGCCAACTCAAACTGCTTGTCCTGTAGCAGTTGTCGGATCTGGCTCGCTATAGAGACTGGAACAAGGCGCCAAACAAAATGGTTGCTGGCAACATACACTATATTGGGCCTAAGAAAAAAAGCAATATAGGAAGAGAGAAAATTACAGCCTATTAAAATAAAGTCTTAATCACTGTCATGACTTTCCACTGCAATACCAGTGACATCAGTGTTTCAGGATAAATGTGCTGTAAAATTCACCACAGTTCTTTAAACTATGAATGTCTCACCCTGCAGAGGTGATGAAACGTGGCCTCTGAAGCTCAACACTCTGTACAAGCAGTCTGGGCTCAAAGGTGCGGATCTCCACATAGCGCGGCAGTACTGCAATTATATAAGGTGGCTGGTGCTCTGATGGGGCAGGGGTGAAAAAAGAAGAGACATACGGTGAGATTGTATAACAGATAGAACACTTCTGCCCAAACCCAATAGTCATCTAAGTTATGCAAAGTTAAATCAAAAACATCACTGTAATTAGCCCATACAGTTGACAAAATCAAGAAGCACTATTAAATAAGTTATTTATAAGACTTTAAAAGAAAAAAATTTCGAAATGCATTTTAAAACAAAAAAACTAAGGAAAACGAGGAAAAACTAAGATTATAACAATTTTTGAATGGCTAAGAACATGCAGTTTCATAACACATTGCTATGGGTAATATGCAGGCCATCAATTAATCTTCTGACAGCACGAATCTAAGGAACAGAATGGTCCCTGAACACAGTGAGAGGCAAAGTCGTGCCCAGGGCTATTCAGGAACTTACTCATGCACGCGTTGAACAGAGGGATCAACATAGAGGGCATGCTATTCTTCAGCTTGCCAAACCAATTAACTACATTTCAATTAGGAAATTACTCTCCATTTAGCTTTGGCTTAAAAGATTTAGTTCCCTTTTTAGGAAAATGTGCTTAAAAAGGTAAAGCAGGGACAAAAGAACACCTTCACTATGAGAAAGAAAAAAACAATGATAACTTATAAAGTCAGAAAGGAAGCACACAAATGTTAAACAAGAATGCACTTTCTCCATCATCAGAATCTATCAGCTGCAAACCTTTGGAGTTGGCAATGAGAGATATGCTGTCTCTGCTGGTAGATAAGATACATACAAAGCAGCTTGTACAATGATGCCACAGCTGACATTTAAGCCATACTCCCCTGTTCTGACCACATAGTCATTCTTGTCTAGATATTTTCTGTTTGTGGACTATTCATAGTCCAGCGGTGATACTGAGTTGTTTACAAACCCCAGAGGAGCTCTTGTGTCTCACACATTTAGCAGTAAAACACTCACTAATATTCCACATTAACACTATTGTTTGCTGAGAATAGAACACAATCCAAATAATAACTGGCAAGAGGCAGACCTATGAATGGCACATTTCAATTGACAAAAGGATTAAAAAGATAGAAATAAAAGGTAAAAGAAAGCCCTATTGCCACAATTATTATATAATTACTTGATCGCAATGCTGCAAAAAATGCAATGATATAGGCTGAATTAGGTCATTTCACAGGGCTGATAGGATTTACATTCACATTGTGTTCCAACAAGCAGCATTTCAACGGGATGTATTCATCAGCTGAATTTGAAATAAATTTTAAAAAATAGACAAATACATTCACTGTCTGATAAAATTCATTGGAACTGGTCGTTTGAGTTCATGCTAAAACAGTTTCAGAATTGAGTACCAGTAAATGTTTATCATTTTAGCACATATGGAGCATGGGGCTTGAATTTGCTCATATTTTCATGCCTTCAAGGGAAACATGTAAGCCTTAAATAAATGCTGACACAAGATGGACATTTGTGTGTGCATGAACACAGTGAAGAATATTAATTCATCTTAGCACATTGTTAGCTACAAAGTAAAAAGATCTAGAAATTAGGATAGCTGACAGAATATTTTGGCCAGTTTAGGCAGCAAATCTCTCACTGCAAAGTACAATAAGTGTCATAAAATGAAAAAAAAAATATGTTAATCATTTATTCCGATACATGTGATAAACTCACACATTGACTAACAGGCAGAACGTATAGATAAGCTGTAGCAGTGTGTCTGAGAACTCATACCCATTGCAACAGGGATGTCAGTCCAGTTAAGGGCACATTTCTGGGTGCAGATTCCTTCTTCATTCAGGACAACTGTAAGGTCATCCTGACCCACAGCTACTTTCCCATCAGCCAGAGGGGCTACCAGCGGCTCCAGTTGCTTCCCTGTTGGGAATAGCTCTTTGATCGAACCACGTCCATCCATCTATTGAAGCAAAAGGAAAGGGTCTTGTTTGAGGCTGCTGTCAAACATGCTTTATTCAGTGATGGTTCATGTACGTTGAATTTAACCTACCCGAATCAGATAGTAGTCACGCTTAAACCCCACGCATATGGAATTTTCACACCAAGCCATTGATTTAGGAATATCTGGAGCTGCAAAATCTCCCTATGAGCCAAAACACCTTTGTACTTAAAATATACAAAAACAGGGCATCTTGTTGCTTTATTTGGAAAAAAAAACAATGATTAATTACTGCCTTGACATTACCCAATTCAAACATACCTGCAGTTCATAGAAGTCTCGGTCTTTCCAGTAATACAGCTGTAGTTTTTTCTTGACAGCAACGCACATCCGCAACTTTGCTTCACCTGAGCTGGAATGCTAATCAGTTGTTAGCATTGAGTTATTAATAAAGGTCATACAATTGTGATGGAGAACTTAAATTTCTATAAATAATAAACACAGAAATACATAGTGATGATTTGTTGAATTTATCAATCAGTATGTTCTATCAATCAGAAGAGAACTATGAGAACTCATCAGTGACGTCTTACACACCTGCAGGTCACAGGCAAACAGTGTGGCTCCTCTGGCTTTTGATACCACGGTAATCTGCTGAAATGTGAGCAGGTCGTGGACATGGATGTTATTCTCTGTAAAAAAACAAAAAACAAAAAAGGGATGAAACATTGCTTATTATTTGGGACAATATAAATAACTGCCACTTTCCACAGCAGTAAACTAAGCCCAAACACAATAGATACATAGTAAAGTGACAGCCTTACCCAAAAGACTGACCAAAATCTTGTACTGGGACACAACAAAAAGCTAAAGGGAAGAAAGAATATAAATCTGGTGACACAGAGTTTGCATTATGAAACACAGACATGAGCTTAACACCAAGAAAAAAAACCAAAACGATTTAAGCATGCTTCAGATATGTAGTCTGCTAAGACAGCCTTTCTCTTGACAGTACAAATGTCCAGTCCCTGCTGGCTGAGAAAATCGTATATACCTGCTGGATCCTCTTTGAGAAGTTCTTGTTGGATTTCTCCAGAGTTACCTCAAATCTGTTTGAACCTGCGAGAAGTAAATCAAGGGGAGGAGAGGTAATGCTAGGATTGATCAACAAAAAAAGATCAACAGCAAAAGAGTTTCAGAAACAAATGCAGAATTCAAACCTGCATCCTTCTTGATTCTGTAAAGGAGGAGGTGCCCTGGTTTTGTCCCCACAAGGAGCCAATCCTCTGAAGAAGAACAGCATTAAATAGTAACAGATCTACACGCACAGCAACCAATATTCATTGTGGCAAGCCTGTTAACTGTAACATGCTGGATGTGTCCGTCTCCAGTGTGTCTACAGTGTGTCACATCTGCGACTACATGAAAATGCCAGTGATCTACTGTCCCCGACTAGAAAAGTGAAGAACACAATGAAACCACTGAAGTATACGAGCAGCACATTTGGTTATTAGACGATCTGTTACAGGAGAATTAAAGACTCAGCAGAAGGTCCATGTGTGTTCAGCACTTTAGTCATCAGTGACAGTGCAAGAATGAAAGTGATGCTCACCCCAGGCCGCCAAACAGTCGATCTGGAGGGGCAGTTTCTCCAAAATAGGGACGGGCTCGTAAGCATCATGCATGATGGCAGTTGAGCTGATTCTCTTTTACCTTTATTTTGTAAAGACGGTGGTTTTAAAGAAAGCTGAAGCTGAACGTTATGGTCACATCTGCTCACCAGGAAGCGTCTAAACCGAAAACAAACACCCAGCTAGCCGGCTAACTGTAGCAGTGCGGAGAGCTGCCAGCCTTTCTGGGGAAGCACTGCTCATTACACAGCTCGCCTACATTTAGTCCAGTCCATCCTGGTTGTGCGGCTGCTGGAAGAAGAGATTTAAAACCTCGAGCAAATCGATAAACAGACACAGAGAGCGCTAGCAGCGATGCTAACTAGCTGCTCTGGGTGACCGTCATACTTTGGTTCCGCAACTGCCACCCTGTTTACTTCAACAAGAGTAACGTTCATTCATCCCATATTCCAGAGAAAACCCGTCCGCGTTAACCTCCCCTCAACACCCTGTTTTCGCAGACCAAAAAAAACCACCCGAAACAGCAAAACAACCGCTCCAGGTCCTCCAGGCTCCTTTCCCAACTCGCTAATAACTCGTGAACGAATCGTTCAAGTGAACCGATTCACAAATTCAATTGAATCAAATGTATCGGTACCATCTGTGATTCAAGAAGCTTTATTAATCAGTCATACAGACACGAGCAGCACTCACTTCTTGGACTGTATAAAATAATTCTTAATATGCATATATGCTAGAAACACCAGAACAGCTATTTTTACCATAAAATATAGTATAAAAAGTTTATAAAATGTATGTAGAAAATCCAACCAATTTTTTGAATATATACAAACACACGACAGTGAAAGTGACGATTCTTTTCATTGTGAAACGCAGCACAGCACAACACAACGAATTTCAACCTCTGCGTTTCACCCATACACACACTTGCAGCAGGGGGCAGCTACTGAAAGCGCCCAGGGAGCAGTGATGGGGACAGTACCTTGCTCAAGGGTACCTCACAGCAACCTACTGGTCTGAGAATCGAATCCACAATCTTCCGATCCAGGGCCTAAAAAGTACATTTTTGAAGTGAACAGAACACTGCGCAGTGTCGCTCTCACGGGCTTAAATATCGCGACCCCGATATTTAGATCGAGTCGGACGTTCGACTCATTTTAACGAACCGCTGTAATGAATCGGTTCAGTGAAGTGAATCGAATTCTCTCAGCTGTCTGACAGGCACGTGATTCGAGTCAAAGCTCACGAGAGCCGAATTACACGCGGAGGTCCATCCGTTCAGCGGGCAACACACGTGCACAAGTGCAGGCAGTAAATAAAGGATGATAAAGTCGTAGGACGAAAAAAGTAGATTTATTATCATTTAATAAAGGGCAACCACTCCCCCATGGCAAAGGAACCGCTAAGGCAATAAAATACAAAAACAACCCTTTTCCAATGACCTGATACAGAAAAATGAAGACAAACTGTGTAGTTTACTAAAATCATTAAAAGCACCCATTACCAGAGTTTAAAGTAAACAGTTTGCATTTTTGGCATGTATGCAAACGCTGAGCAATCAAGACACTAGAAGCCCAACATTTGCCAGCAAAAAAATAAACAAAAAACAAACAAACAAAAAAAACCCCCAAAAAACAAAAAAAGTGCAGGAAGAAACCAGCAGAAATTGGAAACTTAAGAAAACAAGAATGATAATAAATAAAACCTTTAATTGAGATTTTAAACTACGTCTGAGACCCGTTATCACAGTTTGCTTTTAGTCACAAATTTTCTTCGCTCACAAACAAAAATACCTTCTTCCATCTATAGGTTTTAACGCACTGAAATTTAATTCATTGACACAAAAGTTCACTGCACTGGTGAAATATTCAATTTGCTTCTTTGGCGCTTCTCCAGGTCTAATCCATCTTGGACCTCTCCATCTTGGTTTTGAGAAGTTCCTGGAAGAGGAAGGGGGGAGATAAATGCGAGAGGAAGGTCAGTTAGGTAATGCTGCATTAAGCATCTGACTGTGAGCATAATGGATGAAAATGTGACTGTGATCATGAGACACAGGAAAAAAAAAAGTCACTTTACCTCCTCCTCATCCAGAATCACAGGCAAGGCTCTGTAAAAGAGGAAGTGTTTTACAGAATTAGACATATTTATTTTATGTTCACTTCCTTCAGTGAACAAAACCACACCAGGCACAGAAAGCCACACTGTACAGTTGTGGGCAAACGTTTTGAGAATGACACAAGTATTGGTTTTCACAAAGTTTGTTGCTTCAGTGTTTTTAGATCTTTATGTGAAATGTTTCTATGGGGACTGAAGTATAATTACAAGCATTTCATGAGTCTCAAAGGCTTGAATTTACATTTACATGAAGTTTCAGCAAAAACTCAATATTTGCAGTGTTGGCCCTTCTGTTTCAACATCTCTGTGATTCTCCTTGGCATGCTGTCAATCGGCTTCTGGGCCAAATCCTGACTAATGGAGCCCATTCTTGCATAATCAATGCTTGGAGTTCGTGAGAATTTGTGGATTTTTGTTTGTCTGCCTGCCTTTTGAGGATTGACCACAAATCCTCAATGGGATTAAGGTCTGGGGAGTTCCCTGAGCCAGTTAGTTATCACTTTTGGTTCATGGCACGGTGCTCCATCATGCTGGAAAATACATTGTTCTTCACCAAACTGTTCTTGGATGGTTAGGAGAAGTTGCTACCATAGGATGTTTTGGTACCTTTGTTTATTCATGGCTGTCGTTTGCCAAAATTGAGTGAGCCAACGCCCTTGCTTGGTAAGAAACCCCACACATGAATGGTCTCTGGATGCTTTATTGTTGGCATGATACAGGAGTGATGGTAGCACTCACTTTGTCTTCTCCAGTCTTTTTTCTGGATGCTCCAAACATTCAGAAAGGGGCTTCATCTGATGAAACAACTTTACCCCAGTCCTCAGCCCAGATCTCACAGCTAAATCAACTTTAGGAGATGGTCCTGGCGCCAGCTGGACTTTCTTGGACTGTGGTTACCACCGAAATACATGTAAACAATAGCGCCCTCTGGAATTTACATTTTGCATTACATTGTGGAGAATTTATGTATTCTTTTTTTTTAACTTTCATTTTAAATTAAATTGAAATAGAAAGGAATTGAAAGTGACTATTCTTGTCATTGCAAGGTCACAGCAGAGCACACAGTGAACCACAACGAAATTGGACCTCTGCATTTTAGATGCAAACACCCATGCAAACACCGTGCAGCAGGGGGCAGCTATGAAAGCACCCAGGGAGCAGTGACAGGGACGGTACCTTGCTCAAGGGTACCTCAGGGCAACCTACTGGTAAGGGGTTTGAACCCACAATCTTCCGATTCTGTGGCCAACTTCCTAACCATTAGGCCACCACTGCCGCAAATGTTAGGTCAGTGCATTGGCCGGGAATCAGACCCTGGTCTCCCGCGTGGCAGGCGAGAATTCTACCTCTGAAGCAGCTTTTTACCAATTGGCTTAAAGTGTTTAAATGCTTCAATGCAAGCACATGTGCAGATCAAAAGAATAACATATAAGCAATTGATAAATATTGTGAGATGGGCTTAAGCTGTGAATAATCTATGTATGACTGTAGATGTCAAAAATGTGTTGAAGATATGGCAAAATGCTCATGTTCTTTAATCAAATGTGAACATTATTCTGATCCTGAACAAAGCTAAATATTCATCTCAAGGATGATTCCATTTTTAACATACAAGGTTTTTGTAATTCTTGTTTAGCTTTGCATAGCTTGGTAGGTACATTCATGTTCTCTCTTGCTGACATGGTATGATATAGCTATGAATCATTTTTAAGCAAATTTGTAGAACACTCAATAACATTTTGTAGTGTGTTGAGGTTCGCTAATGTTCTGGTGAAACAGAACGCTTTTCGTTTTCTGGTGGTGTGGGTGTAAGAACAGCTAAACTAATGATTCACAGGCAGCAGTATTCAAAGCTCCTCTTTGTTTTCCCCAGCCTGGCCTATGCAACGTGCCGTGGGAAAATAATTTTTTATTGGGGGTACGTTTGTTTTACAGATGTAGTCTGTGTGCTAGCTCCTGTTCTAGATAGTTCAGTAACCCAAATAACCCTGTAAATGCCACTGCTACTCACACATCAACTACAGTTGTAGGAATGTTTTCTTCCACCCATTTCAGGTCTTCATCTTGGGAATTCTATAGGATAAACATACAAAAAAAAAAAAAAAAAAAAAAAAGACAATCTTAGCTAAATGTCAAAGTAAATAATAAAAAAGAGTAAAATTAATTCTTTTACAATTCACTTTCACAATTACTATTTCCATGTATGTCATAGTGTTAAGCAATCCATGCTGAATAATCTATAAACTCTTAATTGTCCTACCTGTTTGCTGAGGAGTTGCTGACTGGCGTGCATGTCTGTTTTTTGCCCTCTCATTTTCATTCCCTCTGAAAACAGAAGACAGCATTAAAAAAAACGCAAACAACTCAGGCGTTATTTCAAACAACTCAGGCATTACTGTTTATTTTCTATTTCTCCTCTACCAGACCTGAAACAACATCCATAAACAGCATGAACTATGAAAGAGCTGTGTATTATGTGTCAAGACAAAATCTCAAAAGACATTCCTGTTTATTGTGGTTCCATAAAGATGTAAATCAATATATCGACCTTACCAAAGGCTTCATTAAGCATTGGTTCCTTTGCCTCATCATCCTCTTCTTCCTCATCGATGAGTGGAGAATGAGAAAATCTAAATACAGAACATTGTCGTTTTGTATTTTCCATATCTAGTATACATGTGCTGTTATCTTATTCAGTATAATCTAAACGTAATATACTGAGGGTGGTTAAAATGTAAAGACCGGAGTTTTTGAAGTTTTCTCTACACATGATCATACTGTTCAAAAATCGGTTGTGCTTACCTCTGTCTATTGACAGAGGGCCGTAGAAGCACAATGATGACCAGCAAGATGGTGGAGAAGAGCAACCTCCAGAAGGCATCATCTACCCACAATTCCCTCCAAGCCTGACAACCCGAAAATGCTCAGTCAATGACTAACTATTATAAGATGCAGCATAGACATATCTTTTTTTCCCCCAAAACATCCCTTAAAATTTCCTACTTACGGACAGGCAGTCCACAAGCTTGAACTGTCTGGTTGTCCATATGATAAATATGATGGAAGCTGTTCATTTATAAGCATAATATTGAGCAGAACATTAATGTAAAGCACAAGTATAACCCATTTATAATTTTAAGCATATTTATATTCTTTTTCACATTCACATGGTCCTCACCCAGCACAGAGAAGATAAGTGTGTTGGTGAAGTGCTGGTATAAGGTGAGCTTCACCACATTTCTGCGTAACTTCAGAAGCCGCATTGTATGAGACAAGCTGATGAAAACGTGTTAATTCAACTGTTAAGGATTTTGTCAGTTGATTTTGTCATTGTCTCAATGGTGATGGAAAAAGTGAGGAGTTCATATTTTATATAGACTAAAACATTGTTATTCTGTTATTCTATACCAAACTGAGTCTAAACCAACTCTTAATACACAGAAAATTTGCCAGCCATCTGCACAGTTCGGTGATTTTCCTGCACAAACACACCTGGTTCAGTTCACCTGATAACTGTGTGTTGAGAAGGCAACTACAAAACTGTGCAGGACACCCACCTTCCTCAACTGGAGTTGCCATTCCCCGCTGTAGAGGATGTGTGCTTATTTTAAAAATAAAATCAATGAAACTTGCTGTATGTGTGTCTCTGTTGGGAGCAAAGTCTTAATTGTGAAAGGCAAACAGGCCTTTACATTTGCATTTGCATTCCATAAATAAAAGCTGCACTAAAGACATGCGTTGTCTAGGCATTTTTATTTTTAACTTAATTAACTATTTATTATTTAACTTAAGAAGTTAATAAAAATTCATAAATACAATAATACAGAGCAGATTCAGTCATGTTATGTCTGCACTGCACATTGCTACCTATTAGGATAGCTTTCCTGATAAAATTGACAAAATGTGTGGATAAAAAGTAAGTGTACCAAATAAAGTGGCAAGTTGGTTTAAGCACTTGATGACAAGCAAGTCAAGGTACAGGTTACCGTTTTATCCACCAATGCTTGGTTAATGTACATGAATTAGTCAAGTCAGCCCTTTGCCTTGCAAAAAGGATATCCACCACATGACACAGGAATCAATAAGAGACAGACTGAGATTAGCAACAAGAGCCACTGTGCCATAGAAACCCTAGACAGAAAGATAACAAACGTCAAAGACATTCTCCATTACAGCAATTTGTGTACAAATACAAACACAGATGTTCTTAAAATAACTCTCAGTTAAAAAAAAAGTTCAGTTACTCACCCCTGTCACTCTGAGGACACACTCTATAGAGGAGAAGATCAGATAAAGCAGTCCTACAGCCACTAGCCTGGGTACTGTAGTCCCCAATCGAGGTCTGAGAATGTGAGGAATCAAGCAGAATCAAGAACATTATTTTTGGGTTACACAATAAATGCAAAACATTCATTTTTCAGAACCCCTTAGGGTCTGCTACTGCAGCTATAAAACGATTGACAGAAATGAAAACAGCTTTAAGGAGAAATGCTTTCGGAGATACTTAGACTGAACAAAGCAAACTGCTGTGCCACCATTGTGGCATGTAGTAATTTCCAAACAAGCTGCCCGGCAGGAAAGGCTTAAGTTATGGGCAGCACTCACCTGACAATCCCATAACCAAGACTGACTATGAGCACCAGTATTCGCGCTAGGGATCTCTTCAGTGCAGACAAAAGCTCAGCAAAGATTACAGCATTTTGGTCTTAAAATAAAAAGAGAGGCAAAAGAGAAGATTAAGTATATTTAAAAGGCTCAACAGATCTTTACTTTATAATATATTCCTTAAATAATTTACACTAATTCCCAGATAATTACAGTTAGACTACTAACTGTAGTCTCCGGTGTATCGGATGCTCTGGTACTCAGAGTAGAAGAAGGCCTTCTCCAGCATGCCTAGGATAATGACGGCACCAATCCAGAACTGGATTCTGAGCAAGTCTTGCCAGTAACAAACCAGCCATATGAGCCACAGGGCTCCAAACAGCACATACACGATGCACATGACCATAAAAAACTGCAAGAAACATACAAGCTTTAGAATTGTCACTTTGCCATCAGTAAAACTTAACAGTAAAAAAAATATTCCTCATCATATTACATCAAATGTACAGATTTGTGGTTCTCAGGCTGGTCTACAGACCACTGTTTTGCTCCAAACCAACTCACAATGCACAGACTTGGGGGCCTTGAGGAATGGTTTGAAAACCACTGTTATGGATTAAAAGTAATCACATAATTGGTGTCTGAAGTCTGGCTTTTTGGTTTTGCACTGGAGCAGAGTCTAATGTAGTCTAAAGTCTAAAGCATTGGAAGTTCATATCCTATATTAGCAATGCACAAACTCCATGATTAGATACTCACACATTTGCCACAAATAGCATTGAGTTGCAAAATAAATACTTATGTGGTTTCTGATAATGTATGACAAACTGCTATCTATAAATTCTGATTATACCTTTTTCCTGATTTGAATATATAAGTGTTTTCTAAGCCATGTGCATGATATTTCAAGCTTGCAAATTACATAAACCTATTTGGTGACCATGACCTCTCAGTGATTAGATCAGTTAAGCTAGTAAATTAAAAGATACTCTTCATTTATATTAGGTCTTAGGTCATCAATACTATTAAGTGGGAAATTGTAAAAATATGATTTCATATTTTTTCCAGGACAAACAGTACTTACCATCATTAGAGGCCAGTCAGCAGGTGAAGAGTAGTCACGAGGACCTTTCATTTGAACTGTCACTGCAAACATGGATACATAGATATGGATATCAATTAGATTAATTTATAACGTTAAGCTAGCAGAAGTTACTGTGAAATGCTGCATGGGTCCTTTACTTGTAACTGAAAAATGCTCCTGTGAATCGCTGGTTATATTCTTGTCCTCTGTCTCTCGGCGCCCTCTGCTGCCATCAGAATGTACCTCTGGCTGGAATTTCACTATGAACATATAGGGGCTGTTGGACCAAGAGAGGGCAACTGCACTTTCATCCTGTGGGAATCATGCAAAATACACACTTTATTACAATATAAAAGCCATAATGGTCACTTTAAACCTGTTTTGAATTTTAAATAAATTTTGAAGCAACCTTTTATACCTTTCAGCTTCAAGATTATTTACTGGCACACAGGCACTATTTTAATTGTATAACTATAGAAGTTCAGAACATAAATAAGGTAAACAAAAATGTATCCTAAATAATGAGATACAGCTGGTGTGTTATACCATATTCAATCATTTTAATTCACACATTGGCAAAAACAATGAATTTATTGCACAATCATACTAAAAAAGGCTTAATCAATTCATAATCATATATCATATAGTGAAGTGTAAGAAAGACAGATCTTACTGGTTTGTTTTCCCACATATTTCCAGTTTGGTTTGTTGGTTTGTCCTCCTGTAAGCAGCAGGTTGTAAGGTGCTGATATTGACAATAAACTGCATTTCTTTCTTTGTTCACTCTATTTGTAACAGTGCAGTTCCTATTCATGAAAGTTTTTGACTTACTACAAAATTACCTTGTAGGATAGCAAAGGGGGAAAATACATATGAAACATCACTCAAGAAGTTATTTAATAATGACTTACTTTAGGACTGCTCAGAGGTAGAACTGGCAGAAATTCTTTATAATAAACCTGGAAAAACACACCGCATATTTTAAATAGCATTACATTTATTCCCTTAACAAAGGAAGAACCCCAAAGTAGCCCTTGATGTATCTGCCAAGGAACAGAGGTCACAACGGATTTTTCAGAGCTACATAATTCAAACCCTATCACCAGACAGATAATTAAAAGATCATCAAACACTGCATACCCCTCACAAACCATGCCAAAAATTAGCTGGATTTGAACAAATATTTTCATTTAATCACAGTTTGGACTGCACCCCATGTCAGCACTGTTCTAATTTTCCACTAATGTCCAGTGTGCTGAGAAATATCTAAAAATGTTATATTACTTATATAAGATGATAATGACAAATCCATATTAAACAGATGACCATAATCATATCTGCTTCTTTTCATGGAATGGATTTATGGGTTTACAGACCTTTGGTGTGAGAAGAGATGAGCAGTTTTCAAAGTAGATATATCCCTGACTGTAGAAACCAGTCCAGTCCTCCTTCAGTCTCTGATGCATACCAAACATGGTCACTGCATTGTCCTAAAGGGGAAAATCCAAAACTTATTAAGATTACACAAAGTCATCAGAAGATCGTGGGTTCGAATCCCAGGCCAGAAGGTTGCCCTGAGGTACCCTTGAGCAAGGTACCATCTCCATCACTGCTCCCTGGGTGCTTATGATAGCTGCCCCTGCTGCACGTGTTTGAGTGTATGGGTTAAATGCAGAGGTGTAATTTCGTTGTGGTTCACTGTGTGTTGTGCTGTGCTTTCACAAAAGTAAAAGGTTCAGGGACTCAAAACTACGTATAAAAGTTGGACTTAAGTGTATGGAGCAACCTGCAAGCATCATACTTACAGGAGTATTGAATACTTCATTATAACACACAGATGAACGAAGATACCAGCTGACGTTAAAGGCCAGTTTTTGCTCCTCACAGGCAGCCACATCTCCCTGAACTAAATGGAAATGAAAGGGAGGGATTAAGATTATTCACAGTATCTTGTGACCACAAAAACGGCATTGGCTTCTATCAAAACACAAACTAACAGAATAACTACACTTACAAACAAAAATAAAATTTTAATTCAGGAGTAATCAGTAACTTGTACTGCAGGAAAGTTATGTTGCATTTTTATTAGCCATCGTTTTTAATATTTAACTTCTTCCGGGGAAGCTTGTTTTCCTGATTTTGGTGTACAGAGTAGGGCCACACTGATTGAACAGGTAGAATATCTAATTGGCTTCTTTAAAAAAAAATACATTTTAAAGATTATACCCAGCAAAACTCACATTTCATGAAGATTGTAGTGTTGGCATAAAGGGTCTTGCGAAAAACGACATCTTTATGCTGAAAACAGGCACATACAGGTAATGTTTTAAAAACGTTTTTGATTGCAACTTTCCACATTCATTAATAAAAATGAGTAACTATACAATAATATAGAGCTGGTTCAGTCAGGTCACATCTACACTGCACGTTGCTTTAAAATTTAAATGAGCCAAATAAACCACTGATCATGATTTGGTCTCTTGGACAAGTTAAGGTGCAGTGACAAGAGTATATATTTCACCTTATATAATGCAGTTGTTAGCACTGTCGCCTGACAGCGCAGCTCTTTTAGTGAGGAGTTTGTTCTCCTTTGGTCTCCTGATCATAAATGCTAAACAACACCTCAGATGTGAGTGTGTTTGTCTGTGTGTCTGCCCCAGGAAAGACTGGCAACTTGTCCAGGGTTTGTCCAAGTCTTTCTCCCCAAGATTGCTCAGATTGGCCCCTGCACCTCCTGTGACCCTGGTTAGTATAAACTCATATGGATGGATGAATGATGCAGGAAGGCAGAATTTGGTCACACCACATAAACAGCTGGATACAAAAGAAAGTCGTCTGTGGGTATTAACCAATCATTAGCCATGGATTAAAATGGATTAATTGTGATCCACCACCTAAGCATCCTAATGGAAAAAGTTAAAATAAGATGACCCATGAACCACTTAAGAGAAGAACAACACAGAAACAACATAGGCATAAGCAACGTCTGTTGCAAGGTTGAGCTGTACTTCCGAGTATGATTTACAAATGAAGCAGCGCCGTGACGCTTTAACTGTCATTACTCTGTGATCTATAACTCGTGATGTTTCCTCTTAGTTTTTAACGTGGTCTCTCAGTTCCGGAGTTCAGCACCGGAAATTTACTGATGTTTCGAGAAGCCAATTAAGTCTACTCCTCCAACAGTAGTCGAGGTGCAAGCTATTCTGCGTGGTTAACGCTAGCGTGCAGGCGGAAATTAAACATCCCGCTCCCTGAAGGGAAACGGCGTGTTTATAGCTAGCTAGCTAGCTGCCAGAAGCTAAAGTGTTTAATGAACCTATTGGCGCTTCATTTCGTATATTGACGCTTACCGAATTAATCTCTATATTCCACGAGGAAACCTCAGCTCCAAAAGCACAGCATAAATTCGAGAATAACAAAAACGAGACAAAAACAGCAGCATATGTCATCTTCTCACAGCCAGGACTACCTGTGAACTCCGCCATTCCCCCCGAGAGGCGGAGCCAACACCTGTTGTGATCCCGTTCTCAGCCAATCAGCGAACCACAATTTGCATACAGCTCAGAGTTAAAGCGCCAGTGATTAAAATGGTCCTCATTTCGTACCTTACTGCGATTCGAGGTTGAGAATTCAGATCTACGAATTAGAAGTCCAGTTCTTGATTTTGATCCAACTAAATAAACACCCTACTGGTTGCTTTTACTCAGTAGAACAGTAGAGCCTGTACCTGTACACAGTTCTGTGAGTAGAACTGGCTCTTTTAAGCAATTGCCTTGTTATCCCGAGAAATCAGAAGAACAAATCTAAAGTAAGCTTATGATGAACTTTATGAAATGTGGTGGGAAGGGTGAAAGTGACTATTTTTTTGCCATCATTGAAACAACAGAATGCAGCCTCTGCTTTTCACCCATACACACCATGCAGCAGGGGGGTAGCTATTTAAAGTGGCCGGGGAGCAGTGCTGGGGACAGTACCTTGCTCAAGGGTAACTCAGGGTAACCTACCAGTCTGGGATTCAAACCCTCTATCTGGGGCCTAGTCCCAAACCACTAGCATGTATACAATGTTCATCAAATTTATTTCCATAGAAATGCAGCCATTATCAGGTCTCTTCAGAATTGGTTTATTGCGTTCATATCTGGACTCCAGAACTTTCCCTAAAGCCACTCCAGTGCTTCTTGACCGTTCTGGTTGTTGTGTTGTTAAAATTTAACCTTTGCCTGTGATCCTGGTCATTCTGGGAAAAGGTTTGCTTCAGTATTGTTCCATCTTTTTGCCTCCATCTTTCTATAATTTAGATTGTTTAGATTATTCTCTAGGCCCTAGTTACAGAAAAACAACCCCATAACACGTTGCTGCCTCCACTGTGTTTAACTGTAGGAATGGTGATCTTCTTGGCCTTGTTTTTTCCACCTCTGCCATTGGGAACTATGACAAAATAGTTCAGACTGTTTCTTCAGAAAATAGGTTTTTGTTTCTCATAGTCTGAAAGTCATTTGGCAAACTCCCAGCAGGCTGTCATGTGTCTTTTAGTGAGGAGTAGCTTCCATCTGGCAGCTCTTGCGTAAAGGCTGCACTTATGCTGCTCTTGTCCATCAGCGTAGCAATTCTATTGATTCAGTTGGTGGTTGTAGAAACATCTCAAGGACCACTGACAGAGGTTGGGTGCACTAGAGCTCAACTGCCCAAGTGTCATAACAAAAGGTCTGAATATTTATGTAAACATTTCAGTCCTAAAAGGCAAAAAACGTGGAAAGCATGAAAGGACCTGATATGTTGGTGGGAAAGGGTAAAGTGTTGAAAGAAACAAAAAATTTTCAAGTAGGAATGAAATGTTGTTTTATAAGTGTTGAATGTAAAAGCAAATTGATGTCTTTGGCTCAATGAACTACCAATGACTAAACCTGTGATACTAAACTGCCCAGAGCCTATTGCAATTAGTTTTTATCCATCCGTCCATCCATCCATCCATCCCCAGTCCATTGCGTGGTAGACATATGATAAACATACTCACACACACACAGTCACATGATACAGGTAATGCTGGATTAAGCAGACATAAATACATTGTCTGAAGCTACTCTCTAATATAGTGGCATTGTCTTTGTAACGTGCTGTTGCAGAATTCCACTAGAGGGGGCAGTTTGAAAGACCAAGGAATCATGTAAACTCAAGGATAATTTTATAAATGAAGTGTAAACATATATGTTGTGATAAGAATTATTTACACTTGTATATGCAAATTCGTATATCACTTAGTGAATAAGAGAAGGAAACAGTAGTAAGTATAGCCAACACACACACACGTGCATATGTACAAATCACTATGTATGTATGTATGCATGCATGTATGTGTGTATTTTGTACATGTTTGGTGTTCTAGGCTATAACCATTTATTCTGTTTCAGAAAGTATGGTATATACAAAATGAAGGAAGTTTCTGAATCTTTGAAATGCAGCAGCAAAAGCCTAATTATATAACTATAACTAATAAGTGTGTATATATATATATATATATATTGGATGGGATAAAAATGCACACACTTGGATGGGGATAAAAATGAAAATTCATTCATGAAAATGAAATTCAGACTACACCGTTTTATGTTACATCATTATTTGGGCAGATCTTGAACATTGCCCATAGGAATGTCTGGAGCGGAGGCTGAATAACATCTGTTGGTTACGTGCATAGTTTCAGCTAAAGAGGCATAAACTAGCACATGATGCTCAAGTGTAGTATTAATTCTATAACCATGTGAATAGGTTCACGTGCACACAAAGCATGGGCAGAGATTATGTAAAAAGACAGGATTTTTGCAATATTGTGAAGGCCTGCAAGAAAATAATGCTGAGCATTAAAAGGGATCAGGGAAATGTGTTAGTCCACTCTTACAGAACACTGGGAAAGTGTGTTGATGGATTTTTTTCATGGGTGCGGTGATGAAACACAGGAAAGCAACAGGGAGTGGATACCCTTTCAGCTTTAGTGGTGCTGTTATTTTTTCCAGTATAGCAGATATGCACAAAGAGAGTCACTATGCAAGACCAAACTTGACCATAAAGCCCCCAATGACTATGGTGAGTGGTTGTAGGGTTCATGTTTTGGGTTGCCATGTATTTTAAATCATACTGAAGTCAAATTATTTGAAAACCACAAGCTGCAATGTAACCATCCATCATCTTTTCTGTGTCTTAGGGCTGCTGGAGAGCAGGCCTGAATGCTCAGTTCCTGGACGGTGTTGGGGCGAAACGGGACATGTGAGAGTGGGAAAGCTCAGCTGTCAGGTCTGAGAGCCTGCCCCCAGTCTCACTCACATGCTGAGGGCTATAAGCGAGGGAATAGTGGTTAAATATAGCTTAGCAGAAAGCACAGCCTACAAGTTCTCACTGGGAGAGAACAATCACAGAGTGGGCGCGCACAGTGCTCAGTGGACTTCTGGCATAGCAGCATCTTTTATTAAGCTGAAGAACCTCTATTGTTGGAATAGAGTTTTAGGTTTTCTTGAAGGACACACTGTTGTGCTACCTCCTCTGCATTTTGTCCATTCTCTGCAATGTGACTTCCTCTGTTTCTTGCTCTCTTTACAGTTACTCTCACAGACATAGATAAGGGCTTTCTGCTACCCTCCCAGCAGCGACTTCTTTGGTTAGCTAATGGCCAGAAAGGAGATCGAGGGAAAGCGAGAGAGAGAGTGAATTGTTTAGACACCTGCTTCTCCGTGTAACATTACATTACCTTTGTGACTTTTCTTGGTGAGCTGGATAGAGTGCTGTGAGGAACCACTGTGCATCTGCTCTGCTTGTTCTTTTGGAAACTAATGAGAAGATACCAGGGATCATTTCAGAAACAACGTCACCTCTATCAAAGAGCTATCCTCACTGAAGGCTCAGGGACCTTCGTGGGTAAGTGTGCCAGTCTTACTGAAGGTGCATCCTTTGCCTAAGAAGCATATTATATTGTATTTTGCATGAAAACCTTGCTGTTTTAAATCAATTTCAATGGGAATATCTAAGAGGTAAGGCATTTGCACAACAATGACATCATCTGAGAGCACTGAGGCTTGACTCTCAGTATTACATATGTTTCCTTGGCTATAGAACATAGGTGTTTGATTGTTGCATGTATGTTCAGCTTGAGAGGAGACCTTTACTTTCCCAAATTCACATGTTCATCCTCACTGTTATCTCTCTTTTACCACCTCTGTGAGGCTTGTTGAACAAAGAGCTGATAAAGGAATAGCTAGCTGGTGAGCTCATTGCTCTATTTTGACTAGTCAGTATGATGACATGAAAGATAGGAGTCAGAAATGCTCAATGGCACTTTTCTCACAAAGAACACAAAATGGCCATGAATGTTACCATACTTAGGCAGCTCTGGTTTCACTAATGGGCTGACATTCGAAACTTTGCAAAACACAACAAAAAGAGCAGGATGTAGAAATAACTGGTAGATTGCTTGAATTTTGTGCCAGTGTTAGAGATTAAATTACCAAATGGCCTGGTCATTTGCCCTTGCTCTTGGTGCTCACACCAGCTGCTGGGTCCTTCCTTTACTGTCTTTATGATCCACAGGCTCCACTGTAAAACCGTTAGTCCTTTGACACTGTATCCAGGGGAGGGGGGGCAGAGGGGTAGGAGGAGGAGGCTTTGGGAAGTGGAGTGTTGAGGAAGGCTTCAGCTCAGCGTCTGCATGGTGCCAAAAAGCGTACAATACGAGCTCCCTGAGGCCTGGTCTTACCCAGCAACAGTTGTCACATATGATTCAAATGAACATATGAAGGTGCTTACAGTTTTGCGTTGTTTTTACAGCACTGTTAAGATAAATGTACATATATTTCTTTTCAGTTATTTTTAATACTGTTTTATACTTTATTATTATTATATTGCATTAATAATGTTTTATTTTTTACTAATTGTTCTGTAAGAAAAAAGCAATCTGCAAGATCATTAAAAAAGGATAGGGGATAATCAAAGCAAATGCCTGCGTATATTGCATAAACACATACAACCTTCTGTGTACCTTACCTACATGGATTATTTGCATGTACCATGATAACTAAGTCAGCAAATTAAAATAGTGAAAGATAGGGCAATATGACGTAGAGCTTGCATTAGATTTGAACTTTTGCATCCAATACATTTTCATGACAGACCAAGAATGATTGCCATTTTTTTCTTTTTATTGAAAAAAAAAAAAGTAAAAATGGCACAGAAAGTATTTTTCCACCACTGACAAAGAAGCTTGCCTGCATTAATGCTCACGCCTTAAAAAGGCTGCTTTGTCTAGAGTCATCTGAAAGAACATACTATGATATTTGTCAGCAAAGTTACAGGAAAATACTTTTCAGCCAAGCTGTTAGATAACAGGAATTTAGCAATACTGCTTCTCTAGTGTATCAAAGCAATTAATCAGTGAGTTACAGCAAAATTCTCTGGCATTTCCAGGTGACCTTTGTTCTTCACTGCCTGACACAAAACAGCAGACCTTATGTCTGTGCCAAGAAACTGACACCAGGGGAGTTATTCATTTTTTCCCCATTGATGGAGCTGTTTTAGGGTCTGTTAACTCCCTAAAAAGAGAAATAGAGACAAAGGTAATTTGTCTTTCTTTCAGTCTCTCTCATGGTATTCCTCTTCCACATTCTTTGTGTGAATTGAACATAACATTACTTTCAGACTGATGTAAAGAAATGAATGAAGGACTATTTGAATGAGTTTTGTTTCTAACCTGTTAAGAAACTTTGATAATTATTAATAACAGTAGATAAAGGGATCAGTGCCACTCCACAGTGTAGTTGAAGGCGTGCCTAACATGGTTAGCAAGTATTCATTTTATTTGGTTGTGCAATTTTTGTCCTACTATTTGTCTAACACTTAGGCATGCATACTCTTAATAAATGTTATCACAAGCTTGACAAGGTATACACAATATTTTGCAAAGGTCAAAGGGTAGACTTCTGTTTATTTCAAGTTGCTGTCTATTGCTTTTCATGATTATGTTGTGTCATGTACAATTTTGTAATGAATTTACTTCAGACAATAGTATGAACATTTTTTTAACAGTTTTTTTTGGTTTGTTTTCTTCTTTTCATGTTCCTTTGGAGTTAAATCTGGCATAGAGACAATAAGAGTAAGCAATATCTTTATGTGACAAAGAGTGGAAGCAGGAGCTGGTATAAAGAAGCTTAACAGGTCAAGACCCATTGCTATTGTGTTTTATTGACTATGGAGAGTAATGAGTTTCTTCTGGATTTAGCAAGCACCATATCTCTGCTGGAACTTCCTGGAGTGTTTTGCTTATTGTTAACAGATTCCTGAGAAACCAACAAATTAAATACAATACCCTAGTAGCACTATTTTGATTAGCCCAAAATAAACTAAGATATTCTGGACTACCTAATCCGTTAAAATGATTCCTCATTGTATGATCAGCAACACAGATAGATGTGTAGAATGTAGTGCAAAACAGCTCCATAACTTAGTGATACTTTTCACATATCAAACTTCCTTGTGAAACTTTGAGCACTAATTTAAGTATGTACTGGTTCCACATTCAGCAAAGCTAAACTAACTATAAAACAAACAAAACACATCCTGAACACATCCTGAAAATTTGCTTCTGTAGCATCGCTGCAATGTAGGTAAACATAAATTCAGTCAGGCTCTATTCTCCTTAGAACATCTTTGGGTCAATATGTGGCTTGACATGCCCACACAGTTCTGAGCAGGCTTGGGAAATACCTTATTCTGCATCATATGTTTACTCTTACAACACATTTTTGAATGTTTTAAGCCATCTTGACAGCAACCAGAGAGAATCAATAACAGGAGAGAATCAAGTTCTGCTCTTACTTCAGATGTGAAACAGGTGTTTCTATCCATTCTTCCACTGTAATGTGGCAGCTGAAGGCTGTGGGTATAAGGGATGTAAGCTGATAAAGAAGCCGTTACTGACAAAAGGAAACAGAAAAAGAAGAAAAGTATACAAAACACTGAAAATCAAAAGCTGAGATATGGAGGGCAATTAGGTGAACTCCACAGGGAGGTAAATGATCCAATATTCATTTTTTTGGTGTAATATGGTGAATAAATAATTATTTATCTACAACTCATAAACTGATGATATCTGATATCTAAAATTATAAAGGGCTGACCAAAGCACTTAAAGTACCAAAGTAAAGTAGTGGCATCTTTCTTGGTTGCTATAACTCTGGAGTGTTCCACAATTCCTTTCACTGCCATCACGTTTGGAGATTGCTAACCTGCTCCACTTCATCCTCGTGTCACTTGTGGCTGCTATTAATATTATAGCATGAACTGTACTTCTGTTGGGAACTCCACCCCCTCTGAAGGGTCTTTTAAAGAGTGCTGTGATGATGTCACGTAACCAGAGAAGCCTAAATGATTTGGTTTTGGTTTACCAGTGACATACTCCATTCTGCTTTCTCAGGAGTTTAAGGAAGTTGGCTTGCATTGCAGTGCAGAAGTTGGCCCGAATCAATGAATATCATTTTTATTTTTGGTATTTTTGCGTGTTAGGTAATGTTGTTGAGGGTTAATATCACAATTTAACTTAAAGAACAGAGTTTTGGAATGTAGGTATTAGAAATGGATGCTTATAAAAGATGCAAAGCAACATGATTCTTTGACTTCTGCATATCATCATCTTTTTTGTAAATGTATATGAACAGTGACCTAGTTCCTATAATCCCAGACATGTTGTGAAGTTGGTGGAGTGCTCTGCAGGTGTGTATATTAGATAGCAATCAAGAGGAAAAAACTATGTAGAATTTTGCAGCATTTTTGCCTAGGTCTATATTTACATGCTTGGAGAAGGATACTACAGAATGAAATCTAGTATGAAAACTGTCATTCTGCCTGAGGTGGTCATGTCAGTGTAAGAGTTACAGATGTCTGATATAAATAGAAGCGTGGCATTATATACAGTAAAACCAGCTGTACACGGTCCAGGGTGTTTATGAAGTTATAAATCAGTAACTAAATAGAGAAGATTAGAAAGATATCAAAGCGAGTGGAAGAAAAATAGGAAGTCACCAAAATGATACATGCCAGCATCATGTAAGAGGTGACTTTCACAACTTAGATGACTTTTTGATGAGAATGGTTTTGGATTCTATGATGATATTTTGCTATATTTCTGAACATAATATTTGCTGTCAAGGAATTCACCTTACAAAATCTGACACTGCGTTGAATATGTAGTTTTACATTTACCTACATTTTTTTCTGCATGAAAAGTACTAGATATTTGAGTCACACCATGTCTCCTTTTAAATATGCTCTGTCAGTCATGTACCTTAATGTGAGATGAACCTAAAAAGATGTCGTCCTGTAGTGTCAGACATTACGTCTTGCCATTTGCTAGAACTATGTCATTGCCAATTCTCCAAGCCCTTATTTAGACACATTGAGGTCACCATGTGACAAGTCCACTGGAATCTTTTATTTCTCGAGCGGCGGCACAGGAATTTGGAATTCTGACAGCTGCTGGCACCATCCAGGGTCTTTTAGTTATCTTCAAGAGCTGACTGCATGCCAAATTAGATCTACAGCACTGCCAGCTGTATGCTCATAACCCCCTCCCCCACATGGGTTGGAATAAACGCCACATGAAATTATGTTGCATTAAAGCCCCAAAATATATTTCATTGTTCTTGCATTTTTCCCTACAGATCAACCACGTATTTAAAATAGAGTTCAATCTCCATTAACATTTCCACTCTCATGTAGAATTAGGCACTCCATTCTTACATATATAAAATTGATATATGTAAGCAATATCTGTTCTGATTGGCTGCCCTGAAGTGTGAAAAGCAGACTAGGCTGAAATCAAATAGGCTGATATACCATAGGTTCATATACCATTATGAGCCAACACACACACTGAATAGACAATTCATTATGTTCACCTATCTTTCTTTATACACTTATTGTCCATTTTATGAGCTCTTCTTACTATTTAACCACTCTTTGTAATTGTAATTCATCTGTTTCTCAGGATCATATGTTAGCTCACTCATCAATAGTTAATACCCCAGAGGGTCTCCAAGTAGGATATAACTACTAGAAGTTATTACTTGGGTAGATCTTTCTTAGTACTGCAACAACACTGACGTGACAATGGCATTTTAGCATATTAGTGTTCCACAGAGTGCATCACATACAGCAATGCTCTGGGAGTCTTTCAAGAGTGTGTCCATTCACTGTCCAGTTAATAAGACACATATATTCTATTTGTAGCTGTAACTAGTGAAGCGCTGCTATCTATATCATTGTATGCTTTTACTTCGGAGAGGAAAGACGTAATAAGTTGTTTATAGTCTGATTTTATCTCATTAGTCATGTTGGCTGTAACTCAACTCCAAGATGCATTTAATGTGCACATACTAATCAGTATTAAAATGTCAATTAATAAGCACACGTGTAAAGAAGAAGGTATAAATATTGCAATGAGATTACATGATAGTATAGAGATTACATGAGACTAGACCATAGTTTTAGTTTCTGGTTTGTAGATCTTTTTTGAGCTTCTAAATTTCTGGTCTGTCATAATAAAGACTGATTTTGATGGATACACTGTGCTATAGAATGAAAAACAACAACATTTGCTTGAAACAACCCTCCAGTAATTTTGAGAACAGCCAGCTGTGCCCAAACCAATGTTCTGGACAAGAAACTGCAGATGATGAATTATCTCTCAGATTTTCTGCTGTAGTTTAGCTCAAGAATGAAGTGTCCTGGCTGTCTGTGGATAACTGGAGGCTGTGAAAAAATACCAATAAAAATTGTTATTGTATAAGAGCGTGAGAATTTGTGCTTGTACAGTGACCATCCACGGAAGTAGTTCTCCACCAGAGCACGATGGCGCCCTTAAACATAGGCTTGCTTGTCCACTCGTTGTCTTAACCTTGGTGGTTGGTTCAGATATTTAATACACCCACTTTGTATAAACAGCAGTGGTATTTTCAGTCCTGTCTAGCCAGTTCAGCCTGGACAATAGAAAGACACAGATACCTCAGTGTGCAAATTAGAGTGACAGAGGAAAATTACAACAGCATTCCATCACGCTATAATGAGTTACTTAGCACCCCATCTGAAAAGATATTTTTATGTGCACAGCTACATTTGCTAGCCAGTAAGTCTATGAAGTAACAGAGATGTCTGATCTATGGAACAGGGAGTAGTGTTGAATATTTGTGGAACACGGACCATGTTGTTGTTGTTGTTGTTGTTTAAGAATGGGACTGCCCGGGCCAAGTAAATTAGGTTGAGTATGTAATGCAGCCTGGCATCCACACAGTCTTAAAACGAAAGGTGCCAGTAAGAGTTTTAGGCGATTCCATAAAAGAAACACTTCATGTTCCTTAAAGATCCTTTTAATTGAAAGCTTTTTAATGAAACATTTTATTAAGTGAAACATATTGGCTGAAGATACTTTTTAAGGAACATCATGTCAAGGTTTTTTCACAGGCAAAAATCTTTTAAGAACCTTAAGAACACAGAATAATGCACAGTTTATACCTGAGGCAAGAACAATTTAACCTCCTAAAGGGCCCAGTTTCCTGCTTTTTCATTATAGAAGTTTAACTAATGATGTTTACGTGGTATTTTGTATGACCATACCAAAAGGACCTTTCTTCATCTCTTAGAATTAAAATATACTTTGCCTTTAATTTGATAAATGAGAATGAGCTCCGTTTTTATTGACTCTTCTGTTTTGTACTAAAAGCAGTCCAGGCTGAAACAAATTTTATACATTCAGTGTGAATGGGTAGAGCTAAACTGCTGAATGCTGAAAAGAAGAAAATATGCAAACAAGTTTTTTTATATTGGATGTCACATAAGAGCTGCTGTTTTTGTAGCAGTTTACTTTCCATAAATGAATTATATGGACTGGGGAGTGAATGGATGTTTTAAAATCTACTGTTTACAGTAGACACTAACAGTATTTACATGCTATGTTCAAAAAAGACTATAGACTGATATTTTTTAATGATATAGGTAATTTAATGGAACACATATATACTGCATTGATTTGCAAGCTTTTAAAGAACACCTTAAGCTTCCTCAGCAATAAGAAGCACACACTTTAAACACATGCTTAATGTTTAAACATTTCTCATGTAAGTCTCTCTCGGCCAGCACTTACAGTTAACATCGGACTAGTTATCCCTCTCCTCCTTTGAATTTTGATGTGCTACTGATATGATGGCACCACACAACATTAGACAGTCCTAGTAGTTCAAAGAGCTGTAACATGTCGCCTTTAACAACTTCATGCCTGTCAGCCAACACCTGGAACATTTTCTGAGACTGGTAGAGATAAGGGAAGATGGATAAAAAGCCATTCAAGTCCTCTTTTATCAGCTCATTCAAAGAGAGAATGAGAGAACTAAACGTTTGTTCTATAAATTTGTTTAATCTTCTCGGTTAATATGAAAGGCATGTATTTAGTTACTGATCTGCCATTAGTCAGCCTTTTACCCTTTTAATAGTTCATGTAGAAAACTTGCTGCTGGTGGTTTTGGTAGCAAAGCTATACATTATAGCTAGCAACATTTCCTTCACTTAGTCTTCTACTAAAAACCAGACTCCTCTGCAAACAAAGAATGACCCAGTTCCAACAGACAGAAACTGTAAACCTCTGTAAGTGTTGCAGAAGAGCTTTGTTTGATTTCCCTGTACAAATTAGCTCAGGACGGGCCTTGGTGTGACTCAGAGGTGACAGGCCCACATGACTTCACTAGAGCCTTATTTACTTAGGATGGGTTTGAAAATTGGAGAATGATGCAATTTCTGAAAGTTACTGCAAAAGACACTGTCAAGATCAAGTGCCTTTATTCATTTAATCCATCAAAAGTGCCAGGAGACTTGTAACCAGAGATAGTATGACATATGTCAGCCCCTCAGGGACCAGCACTACACCTTGATGGAGGTTGAATATATATATATATATATATATTTAGCCATATCTCTAAAATGTGGTAGATTAAAATGGCACATGCCACACAGTGTATCCTCATTCCAACTCTGTGTCATATTCTTTTAAATATGTTATGGTGCGTTGTTCAAATATGTGGTTTTCTGTAAATGATGATCAGTTTTAAATTGAAAAGTACTCTTTATTTCTTTTCTAACAGTTCTCTATTTGTCCACTGTTTTTTGTGGCAACACAACTGATGAGGTTGACATATATTTTTTCATTTTTCATTTATAGAGGCAACATGAGGTCCAAAAGCAACAAAGTGGACAGCTCAGCCAACGGGGTTCTAGGTGTCCCCCGTGCAATAAATGAGATTAGTGAAGAAGAGCGTGGTGAGGTGAAATTGCTGGCCACTGAAAAGAATATCAAAGTCAGAGTTCAGCAGAAGGAAGATGACGAGAAACTTCATTCAGAAACTGATGACAATGCCACAAAGGAAAATGACCGAAGATTAAGCCTAAAAGACCTTTCCAAAGATGACCTCCTCAAGCTGCTGGGAATCATGGAGGGGGAAATTCAGGTACGGTTTTACGTACTGTCATCAATTTCCAAGTAAATATTTCATATATCAAAATAACTTTATTGATCCTGAGGGAAATCGCTTATACAAAGCAGCCTCTTTGTATGGCTGCAGAAGCTTTCCTGAACATTCAGGAACAAGGATGAAGAGTATCATATATATATATATATATATATAGCAGAGTATATATATATATATATATATTATATATATATATATATATATATATATATATATATATATATATATCATCACTGATCTATAAAAGCCACAACGTTTATCATCATTTAAACACAGCAGTTGTATCAATTGTTTGAATGTGCTTTGATGAAAGAACCAATAAATACCTGGAAAAGATACCTGTTATATTAACATACACTAAAAGTTAAGAAGATTTTTTATTTCTTCTTTAAAGTTATTGTTTTGGAGCATGTTGTTTATTACAGCAATTATTTGCAGAATCAATTATACATAATAATTATTTTACATTATATATAACAAGGAAGAAAGAAATACAGTGGTGCCTTGATTTATGAGTTTAATACATAGAAATTGATCTACATGCAGCCCAATAAGCTGAAATGTTTCATCTTGATCCTAATAGTTCACATTCTTATTTACTTGACAACCAGTGTTCTGGCAGGGTCTTTTAATATCATTGAGAAACCTTTCATTAGAAGAATTTATGGTGTGTTTTGCGTGGAGAAAAGGCTCCCTGTAGAAGAGCAATGATCTCCAGTCTAAACCTTCTTTCTTTCGGCTGCTCAGGCTCATGGCCGAGTCAGCATTTGGCTCTGTGTAAGCTTGCTTGCCCTCAGGTCCTGACAGAAAGCCATTAACACCTCATCACACTATAGCATCCCTGTGGAGCGAACCTTTATTATGCTACAGAGGAAATGGGAACAGAGTGTGAACACAGCAAGTCAAACAGTGCAAGTCACTCCACAAACATGTACGCTTAAACCTGGGGAAAAACGACTGATGACAGTGGACTGATATACTTTGCTGGTATTTCTTTCTGGCAGCAATTGCTCATGTTTAAAGTCTTTGAGCCAGTATTATTAAGAAATGCATTAAAATGCTTCCTTTTAGCAGGTCTTGACAAACCCTTTGTTTGCCCCCAAACTATTTCTGGTGTAGGTTTCCTGAAAGCAAACAATTTACTACAAAGATTTCTTTGCCCCTTTACAAGACACTTCAGAATCACTTGGCTCCATCTAGTGTCTACTGACCTAAAATGTTTTAAGACAATCTTTTGCCATACTGAACTCTGAATGATGGGTATAGCAGGTGTGGATCTACAGCTGTAAAAACTTGCAATTCAGTCAAAAATGGCTTGTTAATTAAGCTGATAACGTAGATATGGTGTGTTTAGAGCAGGGGTAACACCAGCACATGCAGGACTACTGCTGGGCTGGAACAGCAACAAGATGGGTAGAAAGCACACTGTGATTGTTGAGGTCTATGCTATTTCCTCAGGCTCGAGAAGATGTAATACAGCTGCTGAGATCAGCGCTCGGGCACCCAGAGGTGTTGGAATCTCGTTATGGTTCAGCTGGGCCAGCCAGACCTCTTCAGGCCCTGCAGAGAGATGGACTACTAATCACCAACCACACACAACATGATGATGTATATGAAAAGCCTATGGCAGAGGTACAGAACATACATTAAGTGTCCTTGGGTTTTTGCATAGGTTGCTATTCATTGCATAGCCTGAACCCATATAGTATAGACATATGCATGCTACATACAAGTTTTTTCAATATTGTATATGTATTATACAGTTGAGGCCAAAATGATTAGCCCTCCAGGAATTATGGAACATTTTTCTAAACTTCTTCCCAATGTTTGCAGCATTGATGGAACTTGATGTAAACAAACATTCACCAGTGCTATTTAGTAGCTTTAGTTATATTTTGTAATATAAAATACATTTTAGGCTTGCTTTATATATATATATATATAGTAAAAAATGGGGTGGTCAAAAAATAGTAGCCCCATGTGAATGTTTGCTTTCAAAACGCACCTACAGTAATCAGCCAATCAGCTCTGAAACCACACCTGTGCAGTCAGTTGGCTTCCTAACAACACCTGCAGTCAGTTGGCTTCCTAACAACATTCAATCAGCATAAAAAGAAACCAAAGAACAGGGCACTTGAACACATGAGAGGGACTACTGTTACTCACCATGCCAAACACAAAGGAAATCAGTCTGGAGATCAGAAAGAAGATAGTAGAGGCTCATGATGAGGGGGAAGGCTACACTGCCATTTCCAAGCGATTCACAGTGTCTAGAACTGCTGTACGTTGCATCATTGCCAAATACAAGGAGACAGATTCTGTAAGAAACAAACCTGGCGGTGGCCATAAGCACATGATTTCAAGAACTCTGGACAGTAAAATAGTCAGAGATGTCAGCAAGGAGCCCAGGATATCTGCCAAGATGATTGTTGCTGACCTGGCCTCTTCTGGAATTGATGTTTCAAGGAACACAGTTGTGAGGGCTCTTCATTGTGGTGGGCTTCAAGGCCATCATCCCAGAAGAACCCCTTTACTCAAAGAGCGGCACATCACAGCCCGGTTTGCCCGCGAACATTTGAAAGGTAAAGATGAGTTTTGGAAGTCTGTGCTTTGGTCTGATGAGACTAAACTGGAACTGTACTGGAAATGGATGTTGGTTATGTTTGACAAAGAAAGGGAGAGGCCTTCAACCCTAGGAACACAGTTCCCACAGTTAAACATGGTGGTGGGAGCATCATGCTATGGGGCTGTTGTCAGACACAGGGAGCCTTGTTCAGGTGCATCATGAAAAAAGATAATTATGTTGACATTTTGAGGGAGAATATGCAGAAATCTGCTCGTAGTCTAGGCTTAGGTCGTCACTGGGTCTTCCAACAAGACAACGACCCAAAGCATACATCGCAATTAGTCCAACAGTTCCACAAGGATACCAAAACCAAGATCCTGGAGTGGCCCGCACAGAGCCCAGACCTCAATCCTATTGAGAATCTGTGGCGGGTGCTCAAAGTGAATGTCCATGCTTGGAAACCATGCAATTTGGACCTGGTAGAACAATTTGCAATGGAAGAATGGGCCAAAATCCCTCAGGAGACCTGTGCCAACCTAGTGAAGAACTACTCTAAGAGATTGTTGTCAGTTGTGGCTCAGAAAGGGTACACTATTGACTATTAATGGCCAGGGGGCTAATAATTTTGGATGTCTCATTTTTGCCCTTTCTTGTTTCAACTCGGTGTATCAATAAAATATCCTAATTAAACTTAGTGGACATTGTTTTTTTATAGTGTATTTCTTTCCAAATAACAAACACTTGTTGTTAATGATCATTTTCATGGAGAAATCAAGAGTGTTGTCTAATTTCATAAGGGGGGCTAATAATTTTGAATATATGAATATATATCCAATATATATGAATGTGATAAACGGTATCTACTAAGGTAATAATTATTTTCTATAATTTCTTGTCAGTTATCTTATTCTTGTACTAATGTGTCAGATGGTCATGTTTCCTTCATGTGCCACTCAGTTGGACAGGCTTCAGGATAAGCACAAAGAGTCATATCGCCGTATGCTAGAGCAGCTGCTGCTGGCCGAGAAATGCCACAGACGTATTGTTCATGAGCTGGACATAGAGAAACGCAAGCACATTGACTACATGAACAAAAGTGATGACTTTACCAACCTTCTAGAACAAGAGAGAGAAAGGTAAGTGTTGACATGACAGTTGACTTAGAGAATTTGTTATTAACTGTATGACTGGCAATGTTAATGCTGACTAGTGCAGTGTAACATTGAAAGAATGATGCAAAATATGAGATCACAAAATAATCTAATAAATAAAATAAAGACATATATTGTTTATTTAAAATTTCTGCTTCTAAAAATGAAGAGAGAGCTAAACTTGTAAGTTTGGAGTGTTCAGCTCTGTTGAATAATGTAATTGGCTTACATTGCTGAATAAGATCATTTTCTGTTCAGTTTATCTTAGAGCATCAACTTGACCACCAGATCCAGAGGTCAAATACATAGGGGGCATTGCCATGTTCACAGCAAAAACTAAGAAACCAGGAAAGTGTGGGGACAAGAGTGAGCAACATGTGTTGCAAACAAAAAGGAGGGTGGATAAGCAGAGCACACTTTGAAAGGGTCAAGAGGGTCAGACAGAGCCCCTGTGAAATCTCTGTGCAGTCAAACAGCAGTCATGGATACTAACAAATGTCTGCTGACTGTAATCAGAGCAATATTCTAAGTATCCCAGGCATGGCCTTGATGTATTCTCATAATTCATCCCAGAACTACTCATTAAATCTTCAGAACAGAAAACCCAAAACATGTATATATGGTAAAGGTAAAAAAGAGTGTTGGCACCTCAACATATACCACAAATAAATATTCTGCTGCTGCGATTTGTTTGGATGTTTTTCCACATGACCTTCCATGTTCTATTGAATTAATGTCCAGTTCAGGCTTCACATTAAGCATTTTTGGACGTGGGAAGATGTAACTGGTTGACAGATCAAGACAGACAAGGGGTAATTTTCAGGAATCACTACCCATTAGTCAACATAAGAATGAGTAAAGGCCCCAACAAGCCATAAAAATCACAGTGACAGAAATCAGGCAGCAAATGTGTGTAGCTTGCCAAGGCTAAAGATTTGACCTTTGCTTGAAAGCTCATAGTGGAAGACATTCCATGGTCAAAGGTTCAATTTTCAAAGTGAACTGTTGACAAATTTGAATATTTTAGAAACTGCACTCCAGTTTGGATGGTCTTTTGAGCACTTAAACACTTAGCGAATAAGTGATTGAGTCCAAATCAAGATTATACTGTCATTGTAATGCAATTCTGTGCACAAAGCATTCAGAAAGAAACTGACTCCGTCATATGTACCCATATTTACAAATTTTACACAATTTACCAATGGCAAAGTGTGTTCATATGTATTTAAATATCAATAACAACTCTGGTCTTTATACATAACTCTTATACAAGTCAGAATCTACCCTTTTGTTTATTTCATTTTCATTTCATTTCATTTTCACATGGAACATGGAACAAATTATTACTGTATGGGCTGTTATATTAGGTAAGTAAAAGTTTATGAACTGATAAAAGTAATTTTACAAGACACAGAGAATATTTCTGTGACAAAACAGTAAGCATGTCTCCTGGTAAGAGTATAAGAGTTCCTAAAGTCATGAAATTAAATGTTATATTTGATTTAATCAATGAAGTTTTAGATGTACAGTGCCTTGAATGTCTTGAACCACCCCTCTTTCATATTCAACTTTGAGAGAGCCAGACGTCTTTTTTGTCCATTGATTGTTGAGGTAAATTTTTCCAGGCTTTGTGAAGAACCAAGTTCATGGCTCTGATTTCTAGTACCTGCTCCTGATCAGTTTCAAAGTATATATTTTTTTTGCCAGAGAATGGCATCCACTTCAATCCACCCTCAAACTACAACTAGCGTTTACTTAATAAATCAGTTGTTTATGTAGTTAAAAGAATTCAAATTTGAGACGCATGACATTTGAAAGGTAAAGAGGTCAGCAGTTAATGGACTATCTTATCAGCCTACCGTGCCAGGTGATATCTTGTGCCCTCACTGAACTTCAATTATGAACCTTTTCCAGCACTGATAAATTTCAGGGTAGTCTCTGCATGTGCCAACACTCACAGTGCTTCAAAATAGCCCTTGTATATGTATGTGTACACACACATGCATACACATACACACAAAACACAAACATACACACACACACACACACACACACACACACACAATTTCTATGTCAGTCAACATGTGTGGGTGGAAAATATTTGCCTCCTACATTCACACCTGTTTTTCATGCCATGTGGGAACAGCAGAGGTGATGAAGAGTGATGTGAAATCCCCTTGAATTCTATGTTAAACAGTAGCCTTGAGGGCTTTTTTGTAGGTGGATTAGCTGTGAAACAAAACTACGGTACTTGCCATAAATTTGTGTAAAGATATTTGCGGCAAAATCTATCATACTGTTCAAAGAATTTTCCACTTGTTTTCAACATTTTATTTTTGTCTTTTATGCAATGGTTATTATGAACCAATTTATTTGATAAACAACACCAAAGAGGTTTTATGTTTTATTCAAAATTTGAACCTTTTGGGAGTTTGTGGTCATTTAGTCAAAATTAACTTTTTTGTGAGATTTTGTGATTATGTTGAATAAAAAGTTCCAACACACCAAATTGTTTAACAATAGCTTTATAGATCTTCCTTTAAGCACAAGGTCACATTCAGTTGATTTCTCTGTGCTATGCCCTTATGCCTTAAGGTGGCCCAACTCAAAAGTCTGTAAGGTCTACCACCAACTCATGGTTGTCACTCTCAGATGCTACAGTTCCATAGTAATTATCAATTTTATTTTGAAATTAGATTATAAAACTATATATTGTTTGAGCAGTTTTACAATTCAATAATCTGCAGGAATTCCTTATTATAATCGTTACAATTTTGACTTCCCAAAACTTTATCATGTTACAACTTTTGTAGGAATCATAGTTAGTAATCTAAGCTTTTAATAACCTGTCACTAAAAATAAGGCTATCTTATTTTACAGCAGTGTGTCATCCATATACATACAATCAGTCTGAGCTCATAGGATCATTTCACTGTTTTTCTTCATCCTTAAGTGTAGAGTTGCTAAATGAGTAGCAGTGCTACTACTGAAAAATACTGATGCTGTCCATAGGGGTAAATAAGAATAAGGGCCCTGGGGGGAGGTGGTCTCCACTCCCTATCATGATCATTTGAATACAGTTCACACTGAATGCCTTTCTGGAACAATAACTTAGACCACAAACATAAAACTGCTAATAGACTAATAACTTTGACTAGAGATATAACATTGTTAATGCAGATATGTTCCTGGAACAACACTGGAAATTAGAAAGAAAAAACGTCCCACCCATCAATGTTCAATTCAGAGCTTCACAAATCTGTTCCATATATGGGCAACATGACATCATCAGCCACTCTGGTCTGGGAAAGCTTTGCACAATTTTCACCTATCATTGTTGTGATAGCATGTGTGGAACGTGATGGGCTGTTCCCCAGGGAGTAATTGGTCTGGCTGTCTGCTGGAAACCTAGATGCATGTTAAAAAAATAGTACTGCTTGGGGACATCAAAACTACAGGGTAAGTTTTGCCTCAAGTTTACTAGTTTAAGAACTTAGTGACTTGCACTGTTAAACTTTACATAGGTGTGTATTTATGTGTGTAATAAAGTGCAAACAAACAGATATGTTATCTTTTATAGGATAATTTGGAGCAAGCTTTGAAGAAGCCTTATAAAAAAGACAGTGTGAGAGTGTGAGAGACAGAGAGTTGGGGACGCTGCAACCAAGCCTGGGTGCTTAGTTAAACCTTCATTCACATTTAGGATTTTTTGGTCACGGTTTCAGCAGCAAGAGAGGAAACACTGCAAGTGCTTTTGTCTAGCAAAGCTGCTTATTTGAGCAAGTGGGGGTTTCCAGCTCATTCAAGTATGAGAAGCATGTAAAAAAAAAAACAAAAAAAAAAACAAAAAAAAAAAACACACACATGAATTCATTAAGACAATATGTCCACAGACTCACATTGTAATCTCTTATTCTTGACTAAATTGACATAAGAGTATTGTAAAATACACTATATCTTGTATAAGGAGAAGAGTAAAGGTAAAAAAAAAAAAAGCATGCAAAAGTTTGATGCAATAATTTATTATATAATGGCAAGATTTGGTATTTTTAAAACAAAAATAGCAATTATTTTCTCTTTTTCAGATTAAAGCTGCTGTTGAAACAAGAGAAAGTGCACTCCTTACGAAAAGATAAGGAACACTCTAGGCGGCTTCAGAAAGTTCGTGGAGAGCTGATCAAGCTAAAGTCTTTTGCACTCATGCTAGTCGATGAACAGCAACTCCACCTGGAACAGATTGACCAGCAAAGCCAAAAGATCCAAGATCTTCTCCAAAAACTAAAGGAGAAAGACAAGAAGCTGAGTGAGGTTGATGCCATAGCAAGAGAAGACAATCAGAAGCTCTTGAACCTTGAGGTTGAGCTAGAGGTCAAGACATCCAAGTTTGCACGGCAGCATGATGAGATGACAGCTAAACTGGCCAGCCAAGACTGTCAGTATAGGCAGCTGTGCCAGAAACAGGCGACTCTATCACAGAAAACTGAGGAGCTGGAACAGACCAATGCCATTCTACAAAAATCAGCAGAGGAGCTACAGGAACTGCGGGACAAAATCAGCAAGGGTGAGTATGGCAACTCAAACCTGATGGCAGAGCTAGAGAACTTGCGTAAGACAGTCCTAGAGATGGAAGGCAAGGACGAAGAGATCACCAAAGTCGAGACTCAGTGCACTGAGCTGAAGAAAAAACTTCAGACTGAAGAAATCCACAGCAAGGAGATAAAAGTGGAAGTGGAAAAACTACAGAAAAGGATGGCAGAGCTAGAGAAGCTGGAAACAGAGTTCAGTATGGGCAGGACTGAATGTGCTCAGCTACAGAATGCTCTGGAGAAAGAAAAAAGCCTATCGAAAGAACTGGCAGATGAGCTGGTGGCAGTTAAAATCCGCATGAAAGAACTAGAGTCATCTGAGTTGAAATTGGAGAAGGCAGAGTTGGTTCTGAAAGAGGAGCTAATGAAGCTCAAGTCCGTAACTGTAATAATGGTTAATGAGCGGAAAAACATGGCAGAAAGAATAAGGTCTGAGGAAAAGAAGAGAGAGGAGGTGGAATCATTGTTTAAGGCAGAGCAGGAGAAGGTTATGGAAGTCACAGAGAGGTTGATAGAAGAGAGTAAACGACTCCTAAAGCTAAAATCAGAGATGGAGGCAAAAATAACCACCTTGATCAAGGAGAAGGATGAACTTCAGATCCAGCTTTCAACTGAGAAAGGCAAATATAAAGAGATGACTCCCAATGTTACTTTGATGAAACATGTAAATGAAGAGGTGAAGGAAGAAGGAAAGGAGTCTACAAAGAATCAGTTGAGCAAAGAAGTCGGAAGCCTTTTAAATTTAAGTAGAAAGGATGAAAATAAAGTAATGGAACTTACTCTGGAAATTGAAAGGTTAAGAAATCGTCTCAAGCAGCTTGAGGTTCTTGAGGGAGATCTGATCAAGACAGAGGATGAGTATGACATGTTGGAGAAGAGGTTCAAAAGTGAGCAAGAAAAAGCAAACTCCCTCTCACAACAGGTAGAAGAAATGAAGAGTCAGATTGCATTGAACAAGGTGTTAGAGAGAGGAGAAGCAGTAATTCAAGAGACAGAGTTTCGGCGGCGGTGCAAGTTAGAAGAGGCCAAAAACAGAGACCTACAAGCGGATGTTCAAGCTCTTAAAGAAAAGATTCATGAGCTTATGAACAAGGAGGACCAGCTTTCACAGCTTCAGGTGGACTATTCTGTCCTACAGCAGAGGTTCCTCGAAGAGGAGGACAAGAAAAAGAGCATGAGCAGCGAGGTTCTCAATCTTACTAAAGAACTTGAAATCACTAAACGCTACAGTCGAGCCTTAAGACCCAGCAACAACGGAAGGAGAATGATGGACGTTCCAATGGCATCCACAGGCGTGCAGACTGAAGCTGTCGAAAATGAAACAAATGATGAGGACACGCCTGCTGTTTTCATCAAAAAGTCTGTTCAAGAAGAGAACCACATTATGAGCAGCCTTAGGCTGAGAAGCCTTAAAAAACCTGCTGAAAGACCACTGGTCCGTGAACTCTACCCTTCAACAGCTGGTGATCTTACTCTGAAAAAATCTTGGATACCATGGATGAAAAAGAAAGACAGCCATGCTCAAAGTGCTTCAGAAAAGTCTGCGAATATAAATGGAGAGTCTGTACATTCTGAGATTAAAATGACCCAAAAGCAAGGCCAGCCATTACATATTCGAGTGACTCCAGACCACCAGAACAGTAAGGCAACCCTACAGATTAGCAGTTGCCCTGCAGAGAACATCTTCAGCACTGCCATAGTCACACCCTCACAGGGTGTTCAGAAGCCACGAATAACAATCATTCCCCCCACAGCTGTTTCGCCAAATGAAACACCCAGGGAGCCAAGATGTCCCGAGAGAGCTAAATCTCCTTTGACCATCACAACTATCACAAGGGCCAAGTCCCCAGAGAGCACAAAAGCCCCTTCCATCGATAGGCCTTCAACACCAACCTCCCCTTTATCACTTAACACCTCAACATTATCAGATACGTCAAGCTCCCCAGAGCCTCATGAAATGATCACAGGCAGGGCTGTATTTAAAGTGACTCCAGAGAAAAGAATGGTGCCTGCCCCTATAAAAAAACTGAATACTAATATCATCACCACAGATGATAACAAAATTCAGATTCACTTAGGTTCACAGTTCAGGAAGCCCTCTGAAAACAACAGCTCTATGGTCATGGTCAGACCTGTTGGTGTAGCAACTGAGAGCAAAGAACTTTCTACAGGCACTGTACTACGCTCACCACGGCATGGCACCATCAGTAAAATACCACCAAACAAAATGACTAGCAGCCTCACCATCACGCAAGTCACTACAGCACCAGCCAGACCAACACTTTCTGTGGTAAGTAGGTGTACTCTAAGAAAGAGTAATAATACTAATAATTTACTAATTGATTATGAAACTCACTCCATTTCTACATCTTCCTCCTTCAAACTGACCACCTAAATGTTGGCGCAGCGGTGGCCTAGTGGCTAGGGAGTTGGCCATAGAATCGGAAGATTGTGGGTTCAAACCCCTTACCAGTAGGTTGCCCTGAGGTACCCTTGCACAAGGTACCGTCCCCGTCACTGCTTCTTGGGCTGCCCACTGCTGCACAGTTTGTGCATGGGTTAAATGCAGAGATCCAATTTCGTTGTGGTGTGCTCTATTACTTTTCTCTCTCACGACATCCATAAACCTTCTCTTTGCCCTTCCTTTTTTCCTCTTTCCAGGCAGCTGAATCTTCAGTGTCCTTCTCCAAATATAATCTTTGTCTCTCCTCTGTTCATGTCCAAACCAACACAACCTTGCTTCTCTAAGTTTGTCCCCAAAACATCTAAACTGAGCTATCCCTCTAATATACCCATTTCTAAACCTGTCCATCCTTGTCACACCAAACAAAAATCCTAGCATCTTTTAACTTCACCTCCTTGTACTTCCAGCTCTGCTGTCTGTCTTTTTGTCAGTGCCACAGCATAGCTGGCATAGCTGGTCTCACTACCGTACTGTAAACCTTTCTTTTCACTTATGCTGGTACCTCTCTGTCACAGATCATTCATGCCACTCTTCCTCACCCATTCCAGGTGCCTGCACTCTGCATCCTTACCATTCCACGGTCCTCCCTTTCATTTCCACTCATGTATTCTGTCTTTGTCCTACTCACTTTTTTTCCTCTCCTCCCTAGAGCATATCTCCATCTCTCTAGGTTCTCATCAAGCTGCTCTCTACTCTCACTACTGATCACAATATCAATTACTAATTACTAATACTAACTATGATGTCATAAATACATGTTGACACATTTGGGATGCTTAGAATACTTAAAATATTATTTATGGAACTGCAAATGTAACCAATTTATCTATTATGGAATGAATATATTAATATTATTTATTATGGAAAAGTTCCACAATGCCAATAACATACTATTTATGTGATGTCCATAATGTACATAAATCATGTCTTACAAAACAACAGCTGATGATAAACAAAGGGATCCATGTTAATATTAAAGAAATAAAAGTTACATTTAAGTCCAGAATCAGAGAATGATATCAAATTTGTGTGGGGTGACTATGAGTTGCGATGGGCTGGCGACCTGTCCAGGTTGTGTCCCCCGTCCTTTGCCCTGTGTGAGCTGGGATGGACTCCAGCATTCCCCCGCGACCCCGCTTGGGACAAGCGGCAGAAAATGACTGACTGACTGACTGACTGACTATGAGGTTGTTGGCCTGATGACAAATGACTGGCATAGTTAATCCAGGGATGTTCATACTGCAATATTAAGTGAAATGGAAATGTTTAGAAATTGCAAAACCTTTATTCTAGTTTGTTAATGTCATGATAGCAGGCTTAACTGATTCTTATACTCCTTTGCTCTTTATGTTGTAAAACAGCAACAGTTTCTGGATACAGATGTATCTATTGGTCACTTTGTTTGGTTTTGCAGCAACATGTCAGAGTGCCACATTGTTGACAAAGGAACAACTGAGTGAGAATAGTTCTCAAAAATGCTTATTTTCTCTCTACATTTATAAGGAGCTGTGATTGCTACATGGTTAACTCAGTATATATGTTATAGTGGATTAAAACTGACATTGTTTTCTTTAATAGTCCCTTTCTCCTAATACATTTTGCTCTATTTGAACAACAAAATGGATAAAAGAGCTGTATCAAAGAAAATCATGTTACTTAAATACATAACTTAGGCTGTTAGACATATTATATATTTGATTTACAATAGTAGTAGTGTAGCTAAGGAGTACTATATCTAACCCTAACCGTAGTCTTATCAACCTAAATGAAGTCTTCCTGCTTCTTTATTAAAAATGTAGATAGTGTCAAAAAAAAAAAAGAAAAAATGTCAGTCAAAATTGTCCTTCTATGTACTGTCTGATTCTATGTACTTCCTGGAATTCCTATCATTATGAGGATATCTGATCCTCAAAAAGAGGTTAATACAAGGTCACACACACATTATTGTCCAATTTGTCAGCATGCACTGCTGTACGTGATACACTCTGTGAAATACACACATACTCACATGCAACCACCATTCTAGCATCACTGCTGTGCTGAGAATGGCATGGTGTTTGGATTGGTGCTGATAAAATTGAAAATGGATAATGAAGGTGGCATGCAGTGATTATTTATTTGATCTTTTTTTCCTTTTCTTTTTCTGTCTACAGCAGCCTGTTATGGAGGTCCAGTCACCACGATCTGGTCTCACTCGCATTCCCATGTCCCGGGGGATGAAAACGGGAAAGGCCGTACTCGGGGCGCTCGGTATCACCACTGGTGTGAAGATGGAATCAAAAGCAGAGAGCCAGTCAATGCGTATTGAAGTAAAGAAATCAGCTATTGGCAGTGCTTTTCAAAGTGGTGGCAAAGGCTGAAAGATTTTTTGGAAGAAAAACCTTAAATATTAGGGGCATACGTACAAACAGTCAATATGATGAAAAGACTGCTTTTTGTGGGCTCTTTCACTTTTTTAAAGCTTTCCTACACAGTTCTGGTTCCAAAATAAAGCAGAATAATTCATCGTCAAAGCTGAAAGGACAATACACTTCCAACTGTAAATACAGAATGTCTTTGTTGTTGTTTCTTTTCTGTTTTAAAATTAAAAGATCACATTGTTTTAAAAGACAACTATTGCAGAGTTAAACTGCCATCTTTCTTACATGTAGTGAACCTGGGACAGGCTTTCTTTTGTAAATTCTATCAGATAGAAGACTTCAGGAAACGGGAGTGTTAGCTTTGTTTGCAGTGCCATGTGCCATTGCTATGAACCATTTGAAGGTTTTAATTGCAGGCTCACATAGTGGGCTTGATATATTCTGTGTTTTATATGTGCTGGTTAATGTTATTACTGAGGCCAAGCTTCCTGATGTTCACATGTGTTTTTACTACTGTTTGTAAGATAACTGAAATAAAATGTTTTGTTCTCTTGCATTTGTAATGTTTGTGGGTTTTGTTTTTATGTGCTTCGTTACACGCGCACGCACACACACACACACACACACACACACACACACACACACACGCACGAGCTTTTTCTCCGCCTGGCGTCTGAAAACGGTACTACAACATTCGGACGCGAACAACCAGGCTGAGCAAGAGCTTCTTCCCGGAAGCTGGATGCTTCTTATCATTATTATCAGGTTATTGCTCAGATAAATATGATGGTCCCTCTCTGTTGTACTCTGTAGCCCTCTGTATCATCTGCATTTATTTAGTTGCATTTTAATTTGATTTTACGGTGTGCAGACCCATAAGCCATGCACAAGAGTTTATAAACCCATTCACCTGTAAACAATAGCCCTGTTGCACATCACATCATTTGCATTTCTACCATTATATATTGCACCACATATACATACATAGGCACATGCATCCTGCGACCCTTGTACTGTACAGCATTGTTGTACATTATCATGCGTGTATATATATATGCATATATATACCTTTTTATAAAGATTACAAGTACGTATTTTAATGAAATTAGGCCATCTTTAAAAGCTAATGAGACAAGCTCATTTAATATTCCTATTCTTCATTACGTAACCAATGGTTACAAGCAGCCTATTGGCTAACGTGTCACCGCCACTTCCTTGTTTACTGCTTGTCATTTGCAAAGACGCAGGGCCAGCGGGATTAACTCTCAGTTAAAGTTGCGTTGTTTGGTTTTAAGTGATCTCGGGACATTGGAACTCACATTAAAAGGCCGAAAGAAAAGCCGAGGATTTGGAGTGTATTTTGTGTGTCTGTTCGTCTGCTCGCTCAGCAGCTAGCCGGTTGCTAACCGAAGTCGAGACCCCCGGCAGCCATGATGGCGTCCAGCTACAGCGCGAAGGAGGAGGACGGGCATCACTCGGGGTCCGCGGCTGCGGGTGGGCCGGGTACCGGCAAGAGCAAGAAACCAGACAACACCGCGTTTAAACAGCAGCGCCTGCCCGCCTGGCAGCCCATTCTCACCGCCGGCACCGTGCTGCCTGCCTTTTTCGTCATCGGGCTCATCTTCATCCCCATCGGGATCGGTCTCTACGTGACGTCCAATAATATCAAAGAGTTCGAGGTCAGACAACACCAGAGTCGGTTTTGTGAATTTATTTTATTATTTACCCACAAAGCTGTTTGATTTTTTCTAGGCCTTATTATAGTGATTTTATAGCTTTCAGACTTAAAGCAAAATAATCATTCATTAATTATTCATCCAAACGCAGGAAACCTAGGACTAACCTGTGCAGAAGGAGTGCAGCTTTGTGGACCAGTAGACTTGGATTATACCTGCCCTTAGAATAAATTGCATTTCAAATGATGATCATGGGAAGTTTTATTTTAGTCTAAGTTTAGTCTTAATCTTATAAACTGGCAACTGCATTTATAACAAGCAACCCTTAAACCCTCAAGTAAGATGGAGCAGATATGCCCTCAGTATTCAAAGTGTAACATTTAGTTTAAGGAGATAACTAATTTTGCATGTATGGTATCATCTCAGTCTTTTAATTGGAAGTTTTCCTGTGCTTTGCTGTAGATCGACTACACTGGTGTTGAAGCAAGCAGTCCGTGCTTCAGGTGCTCACAAACCTACAGCTGGAATGATTCTTGCAAATGCTCCGTGCCTTTCTCTCTCGAACAGCCATTTGAGGTACATGAGCAGCACTTTCCGCAGTCATCAAAAAACTCAGTCAAATGATCTATATATAGCTGGGTACATTAGTCACTAGGCACCTTCCTGAGGCTTCAGCTTTCATTCATTATTCAGTGGCATTTTAGAGGCTGTTTTATTGATCGCTTACATGAGTGGAAGTTTTATTTTTATATTTTCTAACAGTAGTAACAAAAACACATGTAGTATCTTTACTGAACTGAATTAAACCAGATCTTTCATTATGTGGATGCTTCTTAGATTTGATGATGAGAGCATTTTGTCAGGTACAACTGTTTGAATTCTATGTTTACTCATAAGCTCTTCTCTTCTAGAGCAATGTTTTTATGTACTACGGCCTGTCTAACTTCTATCAGAACCACAGACGTTATGTCAAGTCAAGGGATGACAGTCAGCTAAATGGAGACAAAAGCTCTTTAAATGTAAGTTGATGCCAGTAGTTTTGTGTGCCTTACTCTGTGGCTGAAAACCCCATTATTTGAAACCTTTTATTTTTTTATTATTTTTTTTTCTCTCACTTGTTTATTTTCTGTGTGTTCATGCTGAAACAGAATCCCAGCAAAGAGTGTGAACCATACCGCATAAGTGAAAAGCTACCTATAGCACCCTGTGGTGCAATTGCCAACAGTCTTTTTAATGGTAATAACACTACAAAAAACATTTGATCTTCATATATACATGTGCTATTTTGCTTCATATTCTACAGCTGAAGTTACACGACTCTAAGATCTATTGTAACATACTGTCTCTTGGAACTCTTTTTCAGACACTTTGGAACTGTACTATATTTACCCCAATGGAACCAGAACTGCTATTCCTCTTGTGAAAAAGGGAATTGCTTGGTGGACTGACAAACATGTAAAATTCAGGAATCCTGCAGGAATCAATGACAACCTCACAGTAACATTTAAAGGTTTTCAAAATGCTTTAATACATTTAATATTACAAATAACTGCACTATAACTGTGAAGCATCACATTTTTTGTTCTTTATTACCAAGTGTGTGCTGAATTTTGATATGCGTTTTGGCCAGGAAATTTCATTTTTAGTGCATCAGTATCTAAACTATTAAAACAGTAGAAAAGCCTTGAATTTTGTACTCGCATAGTAAATGATATTTGATGGATTGCTCAGTAGATCGCCTTTCTAATGTTCTGAGAAGTGAAAGATATGAAATCTTTTTTACCACAGATACTAACAAACCTGTCAACTGGCACAAGCCTGTCTATGAGCTGGACCCTACCGATCCTGACAACAATGGTTTCATCAATGAGGACTTCATTGTGTGGATGAGAACAGCTGCCCTGCCCACCTTTAGAAAATTGTACCGCATCATCCACAAGAACAAAGACAACCTGACTCCAACATTACCCCGTGGGAACTACAGCCTTGAAATTGCTTACAGTATCCTTTCAGAACCATTATAGCTGAGTTTAATTAAAGTGCTTTTTTTAAGTAACCTTTTCAAAGTTATTTCATTATTTTCATATTAGTCAATATATGTTTCTGCATGTATAATTTATACAATGGGCTACTAATCTACTTGTTTCTGCTAATTTATAAATACTTTAATGCCTTATCTAAAATGTAGATTCCTTTTTTTAGCCCTTGCTTCCCATATCCATGTAAGAAATTATAAAAAAATAAATCTTAATGTTGTATTTTGAATAGTATTGTGTATAAAGCGTACCAAGATCATAAAGTGGAAAAGTTTGCAGTGATATTCCTTGATGATTGAATTCCAGACTATCCAGTACGGAGCTTTGATGGTCGCAAGCGCATGATCCTCAGCACAATCTCCTGGATGGGTGGGAAGAACCCATTCCTGGGCATTGCCTACATCACTGTGGGCTCTGTCTGCTTTTTTCTGGGTGTGGTTCTACTGGTTATCCACCACAAATATGGCAACCGCAGCAACAGTGCTGACATCCCCAATTAGAGGCTCAAGACTCCTGCTGTTTTGGATCAGCTTACTGCCATGAGATATTTGTCACACTGTTGCTGTGATCATATATTAGCTGACCCTGTGTCCATACATATTTATTCTAGACAATATCTTAATTTTAAGTTCATGCACTGGTATTCAAATGTCTGTAGTATGGGTGAAGTATTTATATATTCTGCTCTAAGTTCATTGTTTAAAAAAAAACTCAATTTACTGTTCCAGTAACAAACTATTATGCACAAATGTGCAGTATTGTGAAGTGATAAAGAAGCCTGGAGATCAGGTGTTAACGTAAAAAGGTGTTGTAATAGCCATAATGGTTTCATGACCAGATGTGCTGCAGGGATATGAATATCAGTATGTTATTATAATTTAAAAATTACCTGAACCTGTCAGTATGTTTCTGATTCATTTTGCTGGCTGTAAGTGTATTCATATGCACATTCTACAGATAATTTCCACTGAAATGAACTTGTTTGATATGATGTTTGCGCTGTGCTTACTAGTGAAAGATCTGTGAGTATGCCTGCAATTGAAATGCTTAGCAGTGGCCTGGGAATGAAGAATGTTTATGAGCCTCATGGGCTGCTCGGTTATGCATGTAGAATATTCCTATGGTCCCTGTTTGACCAAAGCTGTGCTGTAGTTACAACACTTATGCAGGTAAGAAAATGAGTAGCAGTGTTATCACTCATGGCTGAATGCTTAGTTTCTACTAGTTTTACAATTGTTCTATTTTTATGTGAATGGCTTGAACAGCTTTGCAGTACTTAAGGACAGTCAGTCTCCTTATATAAGATGTGCTTTTGGACATAGTGGTTTTTCAACTTCAAAATCATTTTCTCTATTTTCCAATTTCACCTAAATCTAATTTAATTTCCAAGGCTGTTTTTAAATGATATAGGATATCTTTGATTCCAGTTATCATAATTTTTGAATGTGTATTGGTTAACGGTGTGTGAAGAATAGTCGGCACAGTTTTCTTACTTCTGTGGTTAGGTTTCAAAGATTTATTGAAGTTCAATTAAATTTTGTAATGTTTCACTTCACGATTTCATATGTAATGTGAAGCTGGAGAGTTCTTTCAATCTGGTCAAGTGGGCAAACATTCCCAAACTGACCCAGGCTACTGCAGAGGACCAAAGTAGTTACACTTTTTTGTTTTCCAAGTATTTTAAGGGCTGAGCATATGTAAACATTTACGTTCCTTTTCGGAGTTATTTGTCAGTCACTGCTGTGATCTGGAGCCCCAAAAGTGCCCTGGCTTTATTAGCAGCATTAATAGATGTTCTGTGATTTTATTTGCAGATCTTCTTTAGAAATGTTTCCTGAAATTATACCTCAATGTCCATTTTTTTTCTGAATACAGTCTTCTGAAAATAAAGCAACTAAGAGTTAATATTTGGATGATTGTGTTTGTATTCTCTGTGTTTAGTTATTGAGAAATAACTAACCTAAAACCTAAACCTAAAAGAAAATGTTTAGGTTAAAATGTATAATTTGCTTTACCCGAGACATAACTTTTCTATAAATGAACGACAGACTTCTGACTTGACTTCATATCAGCCACAATCCATTTAGTGTAGATAAAATGCATTCATATATTCAGTTTTATTCTTTGTTTCTATCAATAACTTGACATTAACTTCACCTGTGACCTGCCTCTCCTCTGCCAGAGGTACTACAAGACTGGGTTGCATCTGCCACCTGACAAAGTAACACAGGTATAAATAACAATACAATAACATGAATATTCCTTCTGCCTTCCTATGTGACTGCTAAATGTGTTGCTATGTCCTTTGGCTTCCCCACTTTTAAGGAACAAAAGGTGTCAAACTGTTTTGCATCAACATGAATTTGCTCTTGAAAAATAAACTTTATTTTGGACTCCTTTGTGAGGGTTGATTAATTAAAGGCTCTTCCACCCAATCACAGCCAACCCTGCAATAAGAAAAAAGTCAAAGTCTGTGACAAAGAATTGACACAACTAGCAAACAAGTGGTTTACCAGAGGTCTGAGGTTTACCAGAATACTGATTAACCTGCTTTGCTCTTCTTGTTCTTAATGTGATGTTAATACTGATGTTTGTTTAAGCTTGGCATTATTAATAAGTGATAATGGGATGGCAATTTAGGTTGGCAGAAAATAACTTACATTCAAGGTCGTAACATGGTTTTATTGTTTGATTTGAAACCTTGAGATTATTCACAGGGTGAAAGGTAGTGAAACATCCTAGACAAGTCAAAAGTCCATAGAAATAGTAAAACAGTTGTGTCATATCTGTGTTTTTTTTGTTTGGTATGGTTTCACATAGCTTGGGGAACATCCCCCAAGTGTAGTAACTGCAGAAAAATCTCATTCTTTAATGCGGTCCACAAGAAGACCAGGGTTTATAAACTAGACCAATGTGACATAATGGCCACTTACTGTGTTCTTCTTTTGGGTGTCAGTCCTGCTGGATGTCAATCTCTCCGGATGTCCGCCTTGTTGGGTGTCAGCCCGCTGGGTGTTGGTGAGAGTGGAGTGCCAGTGATAGTTGATTTCAGTCCTGTTGGGTGTCAGTATTGCTGGGTGTTGGTGAGAGTGGAGTGCCAGTGATAGTTGATTTCAGTCCTGTTGGGTGTCAGTATTGCTGGGCTCTGGTGAGAGTGGAGTGCCAGTGATAGTTGATTTCAGTCCTGTTGGGTGTCAGTATTGCTGAGTGTTGGTGAGAGCTGAGTGTCAGTATTGCTGGACTCTGGTGAGAGCTGAGTGTCAGTGATCGCTGATTTCAGTCCTGCTATGTGTCAGTGAGTGCTGGGTATCAGTATTGCTGGTTGTTGTGAGAGCTGTTTATCAGTATTGCTTGACTCTGGTATCAGTGAGTGCTGATTTCAGTTCTGTTGGGTGTCAGTATTTCTGGGTGTTGTGAAAACTGGGTGTCAGTATTGCTGGACTCTGGTGCGAGGTGAGTGTCAGTGATCGCAGATTTCAGTCCTGTTGGGTGTCAGTATTGCTGGGTGTCAGTATCGCTGGACTCTGGTGAGAGCTGAGTGTCAGTGATCGCAGATTTCAGTCCTGCTGGGTGTCAGTACCGCTGGTCTCCTCTAGGCGGAGACATCGCCACACGAGCGGACACCGCGACCCGGATCTGTAATCCCGGGCTTTCATAGGACGTTTGAAGAAGTGTCCTTGTGCTGCTGCTGTAGTTTCAGCTCTCCACCATGTTCAGGCACATCATGGTACGGATGCTTTTTAGCTTTAAAGGGTTCAGTGTGTTGTAGGTGACTTTCCTCCGCTGGTCGTTTGGAGTAAATATCGATTTTGACCGTCTGAGCGCCGACTGCGGGTTCAACAGCGCGACCTTAGCTCGGAGGCTAACGCTAGCTGTGCTACTGACACTAACCGTCACTTTCGGAAACCAAAACAGAAACTGCTCTCCAGACTTTAATACCAAACGCTTCTCAGTATCAGTGGGAAAGTCAGCTGTAACTTAACTTTGTATGCAGCTCCTTCTTCTGGACCGGTTTCACGTTCTCGATAAGAGTAGTTAAGCAGGAAATAACAGATAAAACCAGTCAGCAATCAGTTTTATCCGCTTATTTTCTAAATTTAGTACATAAGATGAAATGTTGAGGCTTTTAAAAACACTTTTATTGTTAGAGCTCGTGTGTAATTCGCACAATATTGGCATTGAAAGAGCAATAAGGGTAAGCATAGCAAAGACTACAGAAAGAGAAGACTCCGAGCTGTAAGATAACGTTGTGGTTTTGGTTACTTTGTGACGGCCGTTTGCATGAACACGTTCTTTAAAATGACCGGTCCTCTCCCCTTGTCCTCTCCCCGTGTCCCCTCCCCGTGTCCTCTCCCCGTGTCCTCTCCCCGTGTCCCCTCCCGGTGTCCCCTCCCCGTGTCCCCTCCCCGTGTCCCCTCCCGGTGTCCCCTCCCGGTGTCCTCTCCCGGTGTCCCCTCAGGCTCTGAGGCAGGTGTGCAGGCGGACATTCTCCAGCAGTGTTTGCAGGCAGGTTGAAAATAAAGTGCCAGTCAACCAGAAGTTGTTTCAGGTAAGCATTTGTGATCCTCGTTAGATCTTCAGTGAATCTCGTGCTCTTTGCCTCCAGTGGAGAAAGAGGTCAATCAGTCCTGTGATTTAAACAAAGCCATCCTTTTGAGATTTTCTCGAATGCAACTGTTTTGTTTTTATGAGTAAAGTTTGTAAATGTTGCAAAACATTGTAGGCTGTGTCCAAAGACAGCTGTCGTGAGCAACATTTAATGTGAATCCTTCCCATTAATCTGAAGGACATATGTAGTACTGGACCTAAACAAACTTAACATCCCAGTAAGAGGATCTGATGAGTTCAGAAATGCTCCCACGCTCTTAACATTTCTGTTCAAGTGGTGCATTTTTGTGGCCCTTTAAATTTCAGTTTAATTTTAAATTGAAGTTAGCAAGTCCAGTGAATCCGAACTTTCAAGTACTGATGGCCCATATGAGGAGATTTATTATTCTTTTCTACCTTTTTTTTTTTGGTTTTGTTTTTGTGTGGTGATAAATCAAGCTCATTTGTATAAAATCAGTCTACAGCAGTCCTGATAAATCTTTACTGCATCCTTTCAATGAGGCACAAACAGGACAGTCATTAAGATCAGGGTTAACACGCACATTCTGTGTTAGTCACAGCTATAAAAAAGTCAGTTTATTTTAGAGATAAAGTTTGGTGAATTGCCATGTAAAAAGATGTTTTTTTCTTTCTTTCTTTCTTTTTTTTTTTTTTTTAAGCAGATAGTTTTGTAGTTGTCAAAGTTGAGTGTTCGCTTTGTTTCCGGCACCTAAACTGATGTTTGTTTTTCCTTTTTGTAGGAAATCAGATAAGTATATAGTGCTGGGACTCTGCTTTTAGTGGTTTTACTTGTAGAGTGGGCTGGATTTACTAATTGCATGTGATGTGATGCTAAAAAGAAAGGCAAATCATGCAGTCAGCCTGAGGCTTTTTCACTTGCAGCTTCTTTTTGAACCAAAGCTGAGTGCGATGGCTGTCAGTTGTCCTTGCTTTGCAGAAGTAACCAAGCATAGTGAGCCAGTATTTTAATCCTGATGGACCCAAATTAAGAATGGACATAAACTACCTTGAGCATTTTATTATAATTATCCAAAAAAAAAAAAAAGGATACTCGATTTAAAGATTTAGGTCTTTGTCTCATTTCCTGTAATTAGCAGTTTAAGAAACTTCCCTTTGTTTGCATGTGAACATATACACAGAGACCAGTGTTGATTAAATCTAAATCATGATCCAATGTGCGTCTTTGGTTTTTTCCAGGAGGACAATGGTATGCCTGTTCACTTGAAAGGAGGTGCCAAAGATGCTCTCTTGTACCGGGCAACAATGGCCCTCACAGTCTTTGGTGAGTTGCTTTTTTGAACCTTGTTAAATATAATGCCTTGCTTGTTACGCGGTTTCTTTTTTGAACTCCATTGATGTTTGGGGCTCCACCAGGGGTTGGACTCTAAATCTCGTATGATGGACAGCTGAAAGTGACTACTCTTGTAATTGCGAGGTCAAAGCACAGCAGACATTGAACCACAACGAAATTGGACCTCTGCATTTAACCCATGCACACTCAAACACCGTGCAGCAGTGGGCAGCTATTGAAAGTGCCCGGGGAGCAGTGACCGGGACAGCACCTTGCTCAAGGGTACCTCAGGGCAACCTATTGGGATCCTCTGATCATGTGGCTAACACCCTAAGCACTAGGCCACCACCGCCCATGTTCCTTAATTTTAGTTAATTTTAAGTGTAGCATGCACACAGCAAATGATGATAAACTGTGAAACAATTGTGTAATTCCTTTAAACTTAAAGGGAAGCTAAAATAACTTTTTATTTGGACCCTTTAAATTGAAAATAGGTTTTGTAAATGCTTTGTGGCAATTTGCAATTGCAAGTCTTATTGCAACATATTTGATGTTTATGAAAAAAAATGTAAAGGAGAAATTTAGCAGTCCACGCTGCAGAGTTCATCCCCATTCCTAATCTTAGTGGTCCTAGTAGTGAAGGCCTTCAGGGATGAACCTTGTAAGATGTGTAGTATTTAAACTCTACAGTGTGATAGATGTCCAGGTCTATGATTCAGCACGATGATTTGGAATATCTGTGTATGTATATTGCAGGTTTTAAAGTTGTGTATCTTTTGGTCCCCTTCATTATCAAACTCCTAACTCTGCTCATTCCTCTCTTTATAGGAAGTGGATTCGTCTTATACCAGCTGTTTGACGCGTCAGTGCCCAGGAAGAAGGAATAAAGATGCTCCTTTCTTCATCTGTAAAATTACCCATGTGTAATTCTGATGTTTTTTTTTTTTTAATTTGTTTTTTTTGCAAACATGGGATCAATATTTATTGATCATTCTGTGGATCAGCCATATGTAATAAAGTGTCCACTTTACCCAGAATTTGTGTTTTGACTTTTTGCATCTTTGTGTAGACTCAGCACTGAGGACCTGCCTCTTGAAAGTCCACTTATCTGTTACATTTAAAGCAGCACCAAACCTTTTCAGCACGAAACATTCGAGGGCACATGCACACCCCAAAACCTCCCTGCAGGGGGCGCCTCATCTCTTAGATTTAACGCCAAAATACAACAGGATGGAAAGAATGGGGTTGACTCATTTAATAGCAAGCAGTTTTAGGCGCTTAATCTAATAAAATAGAACATTGGGAACATCGTGGGCCAGATTTATCCAGAACTACACCCTGTGTTTGAAAGAAACCCAAAAAGTGGCCACTCAGTTCAGCCCTGTCTCTGCTCTGGGTTTCATCAGCCGGCTGTCTTTGAGGGCACTCAGGAGTTGGGGGTGCCATTCTTCAAGACTTTCGTAAGAGTCTCCGGTTTGAAAGGGTGTGGGGAACAGCCCCCTATGAAGGAGCAGGTTGAGCTGAGATACCTCCCCCTTCCACACAGGCTTTCCCTTAAAGACATGAGCAGGAGAGCAGCCTGTCCTGTCTGAGCTCTGCTCCTGCTCTGAGCGCTCCTCCCGCCGAGCCGCACTCTCATCAACAGGTTGGGATGATTTGCCTTTCTCTCCTCTTTTCTTTCCTTTTCCTCCAGAAATACGAATTGCAGAACTGCTTTTGGTGTAGAAGGCTGGCGGCTGTGTGGTTTATAACAGCATTTATGCAGAAAAAAGAAGATAACCAGATCTAGACTTAAGTGTGCACATCTGTACGCTTCATTTGGCCGTTTAAGTAACAACATGTCAAATAATTAATCAGATTTGTATTTTTTTCGCGGTATACTGATTTGATCAAACCCAGAAATGTATTTTGTAGGTTAAGGAGTTCCTTCAACACGTCAGCTCTGCAGAAATCCAAGAATGAGATGAGATTTTTCCTAAACTGTATTCTCGTATTCTTGGATTTTGGATGATTTTGAACTTGTGTTTTCTCATCATCCACTGGGGGGCGCTCGAGTGCTGCTGTAGAAGTGAAAGGCTTTTTGAGCTGTTAGATTAGATTAGATTCAATCAGATTCAATCAGGAAGGTTGTATTTCATTAATGTCTGCACCATGTGGCAAATTGATCATTTTTTTACAACTGCTATCAGTTGCATATATTCCTGTTGACATTTTGTGCTGAGGATCTAGACGGTGGAAATCTGCTTGAGCTGAAATGACTGCTCCCTCATGTTTATGTGGAAAAGACCTCTGAGCTGAATAAGGTTTTTTTCTTTCTAGATTAATTCATGTGCTGATCCTCCGCTAAACCATGAAGATCAGGCTGGCAGTGGCCACTGCGGCCCTCCTTACACTTTTCTTGAATTCAGTAGAGGCTCAAGGTAGGGCTACCACATCACATCTCTCTCACCCTTTCTTTCCACTTTCCCCCACCCTCTTTCTTTCTTTTCTTCTCTGTCTCTGTCTCTGATCCTTCTTCTCCTTTCTTTTGACTTCTCCCTATGAAAAGGCTGAATTATACTCATGTATTATTGCTGTAATGAGAAATAACCTCATTTTATCCTCAGTGTTTGATTTTTATTAAATTCAGATTACATTAACCCCATAGACATGGGGGCAGAGTTAAATAACAAGGTATGTAAAATGTTCCATTTCTCTCTCTTTCTCTCCCCCCTCTTCTTTTTGTCTCTTTTGAATCAAGTTGAGTTACACGCTATAATAAAGATGAACACTTACCATCACAGTGTTGTATACGTGACGATGAAGAAAAATAAAACAAAAAAAATAATTTATAAGAGAAATTCCTTTTTAAGGAAGGGCATGTCACAATTAATTTTAAGAACTGCTTTAGAGATGAGGTAATCTCTTTGGGCTGGTAATTGTCTCCACTTACATGTCGGTTCTTGTCTAATGAGTTAGTGGAACAATTTGAGTTTTTGCTGCTCCTAGCTGCCCAAAAAGATCTCTTCTTTTCTGAAGGATCAGAAAGGTTTAAAATCTTTAAATCTAATTCCAGCATAAATACTCTCTTCCTTTCATTAACCTACAACTTAAAAAGTGCGTTTTTGTTTGAGTCTGAAGTTAATCTAAAGACAAAGTAAAACAAAACATTTTCTCAGTGTATGATTATGCCCTAATACCTATTTTGTCACACTACGGTGTATAAAATAGGTATTGGGGCATTGCCCATGATGCTGCTAGAGCAATCGTACCCCTTCCTCAAATATGTTCAAACCGCAGCGCTATCGGTCATACCCAGGAAAACGATTACTGTTCCACCACATGATTGTGAGTTGTTTTATCGAAAGATGAATGTGACATTTTCTTTACCACACAGTATAATCCACATAGTATAATTTGAGTCTACTGACAACTATTTGAGTGGAAAATTATGGAGAATGGAAACTTCTAATTCTTTCCTTTGAAAGCCCCCCCCACCCCCTTTTTTTGTGGACATTTGCCTTCACCAATGTATCTTTGCTAACAGAATGGAAAGATGTAATAAGAGAGGGCCAAATTAGTCCTAAGGCATCACAAAGACAAAGAGCCTTTTTAGGTTCCTTTGCGGCCATTTTCAAAAATGCTGACTTGCAAGCCATATGGAAAGTTAATATGCTCCAATGTTTAATGTCAGCACATGTTGTGGAATTACTTTGGCATCTGGTCGGCTTCTCCCGGAGTCTCCAGCCTCTTTTCTGAGCTGCCTGGCAACAAAGCGAGCCAAAAGGAATGCCTGGCAGGGTGGAGACAGGAGTTACTGACACTGGCCAGACTTTCCCTGAAGAATGGAAGCGAGGTGCCATACCTAACTGTTCACCTTCTAGATCCTAAAAAACTTTGCTTGAATCCACCATCATCCAGTGACATCAAATAAAATGGAGTAGACAGTCCCATTTTCCAAACCATTACTGGGCACATTAGCTAAACATCAATAAAAACAGGTTTTTAGATGCCTTTTCTACACCGGTGCCTTGCTACCCTCACGCAAGAATACTCCACTTGATTTCTGAGAGTGTATGAAGACTCATGGTTTGGAGATGGGGCCTGTTTGGACACGAGGGGAATCTGCTCAGGCCTCTAGAGGTTGATGCGCCAGGTTGGTGAGCCACCTTTCCAGCCTCCATGATCCTAAGCTTGTTGCTCAGGTTGTGTTTTTCGTCATCTGCCTGTGCACTTGATGTTATCTAAGCTGTGGCTTTCACAAACATGTATTTTAGAATGATATTCTGGAACTGTACCAACTGCCCACCTTTCACTGGCCTGCATGGTCCTAAACAGCTTCTCCATCCCTTCACTTGTCTTTGCATGGAACAAAGCACATCAGCTTCATGGAGATGTACTGGCTATATAACAGGAGAGGAAGTGATATCTGGGATTGCTGGTACACTTAAGCAATAGAACATGAGCGTGTGTGTGTTATCATGAATAATATCATAGATGTGATTTGTTTGCAGGTATAAGCTAAAGGCAGGAACTGTAAATAATCACATCCATCGTGCTATTTTTGGTGGCATGCAACGGGGAGTGTTCTGTTGCTCTTATACAACAGTTTTGCAAGGTCAAGGAATAGGTCATACAAATATGCCCCCCATCCCCCCAGAAAAGGGGTCTTCCAGCAGCTAAGAGAAAGCCACTTGTTGCTAAGCAACCAGTAGGCAGCGAATAAAACTGTTTTTATCAGATAATACAACATGTGTGGAAGTTAATCAACAAATCAGACTGACTGTCAGAGCTAACTGTTGTATAATAGATAAAGCAGACATGTTCAGTAGGCAGAATAAAACCTTGTATCTCCAAAATAGTAATGGACAAAGAACTGAATTGTCATGTAAAAGGAATATGTTCAAAGTAATTCTAGGTCATTTCTATTGCTCTGTTCATCATAATTTCCATAATTTCCATAATTTTCCTAGGTATGTAAAAAAGCAACAAACAAAAAAATAACAGAGAGATACGAGGTTTTGTTCAGATAGAAACATTATGCAGCACATTTACATTTGTAATGTCTGTCAGGTGACCATACACTACCCCACTAGTCCCCAGTATAGTCTCCTAACACCTATAGCTCTTTGGTCAGTATCACACATTTCCTATTATCCTCTCATTAAGTATTATGTAATAGAATACATTTTCCTCCTCTTTTTTCCTCACTCACACAGGATGCTTTTCTGCTGAGACATGCATAAGCGTGTCCAGCTTCCATACAGATGTTGCCTTGGATGTTAGGCCTGAGGTATACATCTGGTAGAATACTTTCCATCTTAAACTGCTAGTTTAGTCTGCATGTAAAACTTCTCTGTAGAAGAATATCATTGTGAAATATATTATGGTCTCTGTACATGTGGTCCCTCATGTACATGGAAACTTGTCCAATTCAAGAAGTTGTTCCTCAACAACTTTTTCATGTACATGTGCATGATGTTGTGAGATCAAGTCACGGGAATAGTACTTCTCTCTTTTGTTTCATCACCCTTCACCATATGTGGTCGATCAGTTATTACTCTTTTGTTTTTTATTTTGCTACGATGTGCACTCTCCTCTGTATTCTCCATGTTAGCATTTACTCGTTGTCTCGTCCCTTCGCACTATATGTCAATGAAAAGGAAGTACACATGAGTCTACCATGACAAATTGTGTATTCTTTTTATGAGGTTTGCAATGGATGAAATACTCAATTGATATACGGTTTACAAAAGTTTAAAGTCCTGAAGTTTTTTTTCAAAAATATGTGTATATATACATGAACTGTATATATAATATATGGATTTCTGATAGAGCCACGTTGACATTATTAGACATGATCATTTGGATTCCATTGTATAATCAGTACCCTGTTACATTGTCTTGAATTTATAATGAATTAAGTCATTTTATTGGAATTTATTGGTGGCTGAATGGGCATGCCTTGGATTGACTGCATACAGCATGTGTTGGATGGTCCACTCAATGTCTGCACTGGGGTTTGGTAGATGACACTGTTCAGAACAGGTCTGAACGGAGTATGTCATGAAGTATGTCTTCCTGCTTAAGCTGCTGGCCGAGGGTTTTCTGGGTCCGGCAACTCAAGCAAAGGCCATTTTGCCCAAAAATGGCTTCCTTCACCTTTTCTGTTGTCGTGTTGTTGTTTGCTACCCACACTGTTATGTCGGTTTCTTTGTCCTACCCAACAATGAACGAATCAGCTTCAGCCGTGAAGTGTTTGTTGTTGGGATTTCTCCAATTGTGCATTTATTCAATATAGTAATCATTGATTTAAGATTTTTATAACTTACTTGATGCTAGTGCTAAAATATGACTGTTCTGTTTGCAGTGGAACCTCCGTCAGAATTGAAATTTAACATCTTAAATGAAAACACAGTCCAAATGTCATGGAAAAAGCCATCATCCCCAATACAAGGCTTCAGAATACAAGTAGTGTCAGAAACAGGTAGGTGATCCTGTACCAGAGTCTCTGCTCATACTGACTGAACGACACATCATCTTATTTGGTCTCTTTTCCAGATGATTCAAAGGATTTGACCCTTTCTGCTTCGGAAACAAGCACAGATATTACAAACCTTGCTTCCGATGTAGATTACTCTGTGTCAATCAACTCCTTTTATGGCACAGAGGAAAGCATACCCATATTTGGCCAAATAACAAGTAAGTGTATGCCCCTGTGGATTCATATGTTTATTTGTAATGATGTAATTCATTTTGGACTAAACCGATGACAAACTTCAATAACTATAAATACATTCAATGTCACTTTTTAAAAAAATAATTCTGCTGACGAGGGTGTTAATGAGCTTTAGTGTAAACATTTACATCACCGCAGAAGGACTGTGTGATTTCTACACTAAACCTCTCTTTTTTTTTTGCATCTCAGTTCAGTCCAGTAACACAAGTGGAGCACCAAAGCAACCATCCATGGATGCTGTCAGTAAGTATATCCAAAATCAAAATTATAAATGAATCCTGAGACTTTTTCCTTTCCCACTGAATGGATTCCAGCAGTTTTATTTTTCCTGCTGGAATAATCATAGTTCTGTATTACATTTTTTCCTTTCACTTTTTCCTTCTGCCACAGTTGCACTGCACATAGTTGTTTTCTGATAAAAAGAAGTTTTGTCTTGTGTGGGTAAAAATGTAAATATATTTTAAGATAATTTTTAAGGTTAAATGCCACTAATATATTCTGCCCGATGAAATCCGCCCAAAGCTAGATATTTCAAGCTAAGCATTGTGATTATAAAATGATAGGTTTGCTTTTTTTTCAAAACCAAAACAGAAAACTTTTATCTTTCCATTCCTCTGGACTTTATTGCAGTCCAAGTGGAAAAGTGTTTAGCTTTAAAAATGTTATTTGTAAACACAATAGTCACAATAGTCATTCTCTGTTTATTCAGAAAAACAATAATATTTTGATTAACAACCATATTGCGAAAAATGTGGCAGGATACTTTCCTACTTATGGTAGAAATAAGCACACACTGGCTTCAAGCTGCCACAAGCATTTCAAATAACATCAGGTTGTAAAGAACCCGTTTTGGCTGCCCACATGCTGCTTATTGTCTTTGAAATGAAGCCGTTTGGATTAGAGCCTGAAACTTTTATCGGGCATGGTATCAGCTGGAACATACAGAAGTACTACATGCTCTTCAAGAGTGAGGCTAAAGGCCGAGCCCATTTATGTAAATTAACACTTGTTTTAATTTAGTGACATCATGTTTAATGGTGCACCATTTGGTCAAGGCTTAAACAATTGCCCTTCTTTACGCTGTTTTGAAGCTTTATAAGAGTTGAACATTTCATAAAGCTTCAGCTTGGGTTTTTAACCTGGTTTAAAAGTCTTGAGTAAGCCTCCTTAAGGACCTCTGAGGTGATTTTGGGACACTTGTGAATTCTTGTCCTACGAAATAGGAAAATAGTCAGTGGAAGTTCTAGTTTCCATGGACAGCTGTGGATTGTGGGTTGAAAGGATCCCATAGGACTGACCTCAGCATATTTACTAATGACTCATGCAAATTACATCAATAGAGCCATTCATGGAGAGTAAAAGATACTTCGATGCATATCCGTTCTTGTTAAGAATGCTCGGTCTGTTTTTGCCCCAGAGACAAGAATTGTTGCTAAAGCAACAGGTTCATTAGAACAAACATGGTTTACCCTGTTTACTGCTGCCTTTTCAGAAAAAGCAAAATATATGCATATTTCTGGTCTGAATAATGCCTGATTCCATGGGAAAATGCTGCTCTTCATAGTTGCCATCCTTTCAACCTTTCAGGCTAAGTTTCTTGTTGATCATATTTCAAGATGATGTAAACTTTAGATATTATTTTTATTGCTATTAAGTGATGTACAATCACTTTCTGCTTTTCTTTTCTGCCTCCCCCCTTCTGTGAGCAGAGTGCTCAGTGAGCGCTGTAGCAGATCTCGTTTTCCTGGTGGATGGCTCCTGGAGTGTGGGAAGGGAAAATTTTAAATTCATCCGGAGTTTCATTGGGGCCATGGCGGGAGCCTTTGACATTGGAGAGGACAAGACAAGGGTGGCTGTGGTGCAGTACAGCACAGACACCAGGACAGAATTTAACCTGAACCAGTATTCCAGACGAGCAGAGCTCCTTCGGGCCATCAGAAACCTGCCCTACAAAGGGGGCAATACCATGACAGGTGTGTATTTCTATGTGTCTGTAAGATATCCAACATCCAGCATGGCTCCCAGACCCCAAACCCAAGATCCAGCATGAATTGTGACATGATTGTTGTAAATAATTTTTGACATCATTTATTTTCCCCTGATGCTCCCCTAGCACTTAGAGCCTGAAGAAGCATCTCATAGAATTTGTTTGACTTGTCATATTTGCAAATCCCAGGCCATTCATTTTCACCTTAATCTTAATACCAGGTGAAGCCATGGACTATTTGGTGAAAAACACATTTACTGAGGTGGCAGGAGCCAGGAAAAGTTTCCCCAAAGTGGCCATGATCATCACAGATGGAAAATCTCAGGATCCTGTGGATGAGTATGCCAGAAGACTGAGAAACATAGGCGTGGAAGTTTTTGTCCTGGGTGTGTTTCATTTTTTAAGAAGTATTCTTAGCAAAAGTTGTATGTTTTTTTTATAAATGGTTGAAACATATCTTAAATGCACTACGCATATTTCAAATAGCTCTTTGCTTGCTGTTCAGGTATCAAAGGTGCTGATGAGGATGAACTAAGAGAAATAGCCTCAACTCCTCACAGCAAGCACATATACAGTGTGCTAGACTTTGATTTAATTAAGGAAGTGCAGCAGCAGCTCATCACAGAGGTGTGTTCTGGTGTGGAGGACCAGCTCAGCTTCCTTGCGAGTGGAGAAGAAGGTAGGACTGCAGTTTCATAAGTATTATACTATATATAATATTGCAAATAAAAAAAATGAAGTGACTGAATATGTAGTGGTTTTTAAAAAGACCATATCATGGAAAACTGACTTTTTTGAAATCTAAATAGTTTAGTAAAGGATGTTGAAAACGAAACTATTCATTCCGTGGTTGCTACGGTCCATATAAGAAAATTTACCCGCAAATGCAGTCTGTACCAAGTCACAAAAACCAACGTATTTATGTGTGCAGCCTATAGCAGTTAAGCCCTGCCCACACAACCTAATCAGTTTAGCCCCCAAGCCATTAATGATTAAGTTCTTGAATGAGCCATAAAACAGTTTAATTCAAATGGATAAAGAGATTAGATTTATAATATTGTCATGTTATTAAATGTATGACTGTTTTTGATATAACTGCACATCATAACTATGGCAGTGGGGCAATGGTGGCCTAGTGGTTAGGGACTAGGTTCAGGATCGGAAGGTCATGGGTTCGAATCCCAGACCAGTATGTTGCCCTGAGATACCGTCCCCCTGGGGCCTTTAAATAACTGTCCCTTGATGGTGTGTAAAGCAGGGTTGAAAAGCAGAGGTTGAGTTTCGTCAATTTATATGTTTGGATAATGAGATCCTGTATTTCTGCAGTTGTTGAGCCAGCCTCAAATCTCCAAGTGACAGAGATATCCTCCAAGTCCATGAGAGTGATGTGGGATGCATCTCCAGGCGATATCACAGGCTACAAGCTACAGCTTATACCCATGCTGGCTGGCAGTAAAAGACAGGAGCTGTACACAGGACCCACCCAGACCTCTGTGAATGTCAGGGACTTGTCCCCTGAGACTGAATATGAGATCAATTTGTTTGCACTTAAAGGCCTTATCCCAAGTGAGCCAGTGCTGGCTATGGAAAAGACCCAACCGGTCAAAGTGTCAACAGGTAAATCCATATTAAGTGTTATCCCATTAAATTTCAAATTTAATTTATTTTGTTCTTTAATTATGGCTCCTTTTTTTAGATTTATTATTCAGTTGCTACTCTGAATGATTTTGTACTTCTATGATACTTTAACTACTGCTACTATACTTACACACATAACTGTTAGAACTTTACTGCATTCTGAAATGTATATTTTCTTTACAGAGTGTTCTCTGGGAGTGGATGTCCAAGCCGATGTTGTCCTACTGGTCGATGGTTCATACAGTATTGGACTGGCTAACTTTGCAAAAGTGAGGTCTTTCCTGGAAGTGCTGGTCAATTCTTTTGATATTGCACCCCACAAGGTTCAGATCAGCTTGGTGCAGTACAGCAGGGACCCTCACACTGAGTTTGCACTCAACAAGCACCATGACATTGCTGCAGTGGTGAAGGCCATTCGCACATTCCCATACAGAGGAGGCTCCACCAACACTGGCAAGGCCATGAGCTACGTGAGGGAGAAAATCTTTGTGACAAGCCGTGGCGCCCGTGACAATGTGCCTCGAGTCATGGTGCTCATCACTGATGGCAAGTCATCTGACTCTTTCAAAGACCCTGCAACCAGACTGAGGAACGCAGATGTGGAAATCTTCGCTGTGGGTGTTAAGGATGCTGTGCGATCTGAGCTGGAGGCAATCGCTAACCCCCCTGCTGATAACCATGTGTTTGAGGTGGAGGACTTTGATGCCTTTGAGAGGATCTCCAAAGAGCTGACCCAGTCCATCTGCCTCAGGATCGAGCAGGAACTCCTCAACATCAAGAAGAGAAGTACGGAAATCCTTTTTCTCATTTAGGCCAGCGCTTTCTTATTTTAAAAAATAAAATGCTGTTGTTATAAATGAAGAAACTTATCACTGGTTTCATAAAGTTATACAAGGAAGAAGAAATTTTCTCACATTAAGAAAGGTTTGTTTTTCTAAATGTACTGGTTCATTTTTATGCCATTTTCATTAAATTACCATAAACCACCGCACAGGAAAGTATTAATGAGTATCAGATCCGATACTTTTATGATCATGTGTTGGCCAAAAGCAGATCCATCACAGATTCAAACACAGTTTTTGAATCATATCATTGTACCCAGTTAGTTGTTTGTCTAGGCAACACTCGAGAGCCTTTGTTTATTTTACAGCCTGTCTCTGAATACCAAGAAGGAAAAAAAAAACATGTGCCTGGACCTCAGTGGACTTCTGTTATAGCACATGTCATAATATTTCAACACTAATGTAATAACAGGGTCTAGGTTTTTACAACCATTTCCTAACTGGAGGCGCAATTCATTCATTGTTAGCTTTTTAGTTATTAGCAGTAGAGTGGTTCACTTTCCTGGTGAGATTAAGTTACTGATAAATAGTATTAATCTTTATAGTTTGCTTTTTAGAGAGCATATTTATTAATTAATATTTAATAGTTCATAATTAATTTGTATTATATGAATATTATATTTTGTAATATACCTGTTACCTTTGAACATTGCAATGAACTGTTTAAAAATGGCTCCAGTGTCACCTGTGTTGTCATGACTACCCTTACAGGTTTGCTTCCGCCAAAGTCGTTAACATTCTCTGAGGTGACATCCAGGAGCTTCAGGGCCACTTGGGAATCCCAGACCACAGATGTCCTGTCTTACCTTGTGCGTTTCCGCCCCGTTGCTGATGTTACTGCAGACTACATCTCTCTGGCTGTGCCTGCTGACACCACCACTGCAGTCTTGCCTCATCTCACCCCTCTTACTACCTATGAGGTCAACGTCTTTGCCCAGTATGATAAAGGAGACAGTTTTCCATTGACTGGAGAAGAAACCACTTTAGAAGGTATATTATAGAGGTTATGTTAATAATATTACTGAATATTACTGAAAGCATTAAGAGTTAATCTTGAAACTCTGCAGCATTTTTATTATTGTATAAAATGTTAAAATCCTTCAGACACTCATTCAACCAGAAGAGACAATTATGCTTTTGTTTGTTTTGTTTTTGTTTTTTGTTTTTGTTTTTTAAGACAACAGTTTCAAAGAATGCTGTCAAAACTGAATCAAATATTTTGCTCTTGCTCCCATCAAAATGTTTGAAAAAATGATCTCACTGCTTGCCTTGTTGGTCACCTTGAAACACATGATGCCTTTAAAAACAATTTTATGTTCCTTAACTTGATTGAGGTTGATAGTTATTCATATTAACATCACTAAATGAGAGGCACATTTTAGCTGGATCAACAACTGGCATTCACCAATGTAAAATTTCACATTATTCTCATTGATCTGACAGCCTTTTTTTTTTCTTATCTCTTTAAATACATATGAATTAAGCTTAGGTTTTTTGCTGTCCAAGATGCTGATGTAGGTCTTTGAATCACACTTTTCCCACTATAGAGCAAGGAGGTGTCCGGAATCTTAGAGTAACTGAGGAGACCACTGACAGTTTCCGAGTATCTTGGCAGCGAGCTCCAGGGTCTGTTCTGCGCTACAGGCTGCAATACGAACCTGTGAGTGGTGGGGACAAGCTGGAGGCAGAGACTGAAGGCACCCAGACCACCATCGTGCTCCAGGAGCTGTTTCCCATCACCACCTACCGTGTGATTGTTACTGCTGAGTATGCATCTGGCATGGGGCCCCCAATGGACACTCTCGGCACCACTAAAGAAGGTCAGCCCATGTAGTGTTCATGTTAGGTTCTGCATATTTGTAATGATCTAATCATTTATATTAAGTTCTAAAAAGAAGGTTTAATAAGAGCTTCATAATTTATCATTTATTGTATCATTAACTACAAATCTGTCAACAAAGCATACAATCTTCTTTCAGCTAAGGGCTCCCCACGTGACCTGAGGGTGTTTGATGAGACCGAGTCCACCATGAGACTCTCATGGCAAGCTGCTCCTGGAAATGTGCTTCAATATCGTATAGCCTACAAACCTGAGGGTGGAGAAAGGAAAGAGATTTCGGTTAAGGGAGACACCACAGTTGCAATGCTGAAAAACCTGTTGCCTGGCACAGAATATGAGCTTTTCGTTAGTGCCCGCTACTCTTCAGGCCTTGGAGATCCCCTGCTGGGAAAAGGCACCACATTAGAAGGTAAGAGCTGACTTGTTGTTTAATTTGGAAGACCAACAAAAAATGTTTGTGAGCATTGTTTGTGGCTGGCACTGGTAATTGATTGGTTGCATATTAGCCGCAGAAGATACTGTGTGACCTGTTCCCTGATCTGTATACAACAGGCTCTATGTTGCACACATGCTGTTGTTAAAGGAAACAGGGGTGGAGGCAACAGAAGCCTTGTTAAAGTGAGAATGCTCTACTAGGAGGAGCATGCATTTTTTATTCGGTCTCTTGCTTTTGTTCCTTATTGTTTTTCTGCATCCCAAACAGGGACTATACAAATGCCTGTTCCTACTTAAGACACATTTGTAATTGTCCGTGGCACTGTGAGAGTCATCCAGCTTATTTGTGTTCGAGATGTTACCAATGGACAGCATCTAGACTGAAATAATAAACATTGCATACTGAGGACATCTGTTTCTGTTCTAAGACGAGCCCTTGGTGGCATTAGGTTATGGCCGGGGTTAAACAAGGTCTATTCCTGGTCATTGTAACAACAGCTCCTCTGTCTAGCCCACAGTTAAGCGTCAGCTCCCCTTATTTTTCATGCTTGAGTCAGCTCTAACAGAGGCGGGCTAAATGACTGGCTGACCGAGGATTTCCCCTAGGTACCGCCTGGGATTCCTTGCTGGGACTTGTATTATTTTCTACAGCACACTGTGAGTATGGTGTAGGGGGAGGAAAGTAAGCTTTGGTGGTGTTGAGTTACACACCCATGTTCACATATGTCAATAGATTGCCCCGTTGTGGCTGGAGGGATGATGGCCAAAAGGTAATGAGAGAGTGTTGGAGCAGAACTGTGACTGCACAGTTTTAAACCTACCTATAGATTGGAGAGGAATAAAATAAAATAATAATAAGCTACATTGCATTGTCAATTTGGTGGTTATTTGGCTAGACGGTGGTTGAACAATTGAGTGATAACAGGACATTTTGACACTATATTGCTGAGAATGCAGAGTTAATGTAGCTCACATAGTTCAGTTTAAATGAGAGACTTGACTGAATGCAGGTCTCTTGTGCCAAAAAATCAAGGCCTTTTCCACTCAAAGCACATTGTTCACAGAATCATATAAAAGTAGTACTGTTTTACTGCTGTGGAAGGTCTGGAGCTTTGCTCTTGTGCTTGTGATATGGAAGAATGAGCAGTATTTACATTTGACGTTAACTAGTGGGCTCATTTGGGGTAAGGCCCAGAAACTTGTCCAATAATTCTGTCATCTGTTTTTTTCTTCCAAACTGTGGAAAATAAGAATGTTCTGTGAGTAAAGGGCACTCTTAGCATTGCACTTTTCTACTTCAATGGTTCCTATTCATTCTTGGTATTGATTATGGAATTTTACAGGGACATTTTCTCCTCTGTTTGTTTTGGTTAGAACATATTTCAGCAGGAGATTGTCTGATGCAGCGAATGATGTTTATGCTGACTCAGTGTTGGATGACTCCCACACAGACAGGGTTAAAAGCCTCGTTTCTGTCTGATGACATGCTGTTTCCAGGCTGAGACCCATTCAGCTCCATGTAATGGTGGCAAACACAACTCTCTTTCTTTTAGATGGCTTTTGTTTCTCGAAACCCTTATAAGGGGACTAGACCCAGTCAGCACAATTCGGAAGAGCCGTACATGAGGGGGTTGGTCAGGATGGGTCAAAGGTGGTTGTGAACAGTTTCCCTCCACCCAGGCCTCCTGTAGAAAACTCATAATTACCCTGTTTTGTTCACAGTTCTTGCAGATGAAGACTTTTACCAGTTGCCAATGGCCAGAGAAAAATGAAGGAACAGAAAAGCCAAACCTAAATGCCTCAGGGCATATTCAGATGGTTGATGTATTAAAATGTGAGGGAAAGCCAAGGCATTTGGAAGTGGTTAGTCAATAGAAAGAAGCTAAATGCTGCCTGCTGTGTTGTCTGAATGGTCTTGCTTTCTCCCTAAAAGCAGTCCATTTTTCAAGCCTTGTAATCACAATGTCTGTTTACAGTTTTATTACAAGACATTTTTAAACAAAGTATAGTTTTTATTTAGTTATTGCAATTATCTGATCTTTGTACTTTGTAATATTACTGTTTAGGTACTCAGCTTGAATGAACAGAGGACTGTTACAAAGATTATACTTGTTTTGGATTTGATACTTGTATTTTTCTGTAACATGATACTTTAATTTTAGAGACAGCTTAGCATATATATATATATATATATATATATATATATATATATATCCATGTTTATTAAGTATAGATCTGCAGGCTTTTAAATTAAAATGCTTTAATAATTTTGTTATGTACTTTTGACAATTTTATGTAACAGTATGTTCACGTAAGCAAATCTATTTGAGATGTTTTAAAAACTATATGTGCTATAAAGCAACAAAGAATTGAATTAGGCCTTCTGTTTGCATCATGCTTGTTGCTGGGGGTTAACCTTCCATTACCCTTACCCTTGTAGCAGATTTGCACTTTATTTATAGAAATATTATACTAGAAACCCCTTTGACCACATTTAAAGTAGTTGTAACTGCACAAATGTGACAGCTATGTTGATCAATTTTCCAGAAGTATCACATAAGGTCTGCAGCAGAACAGTCCCTTTGTCTGTGAACATGGTAGCTGTATGCATATACAGGGTGGGCCTCTTTCCTTAACGTACCGGTCAGGAGTCCCAGGCATGTGCTTGTGGCTGAACACCAGGTACATTTGGTTGAAGTTGGATTTCATTTAGTCTCTTAGCACTTCTGTTATGTGGAAACTGGGCTGTAGATGTGTTTGCTGTCCCCTTGCCAGAGTGTTTACCTGCAGCCCAGAGCTGTCTGTCTGATTTCCTTCTATGTACAGATAGAAGGAGCCAGGAAAACACTTCACCTCTCACTCACCTCACAAACTTGTGGCTCTCCTACACAGACGTCAGTCTGCAATAAAAAGTTCCAACCTTCTCAGAACCTCACACATAATTTGCCAAGAATGTGTATGTATGATAATGTTCAGATAAACAATTATAAGCTGTTCTCTAAACCTCTGGCAGATGTCTGTGGAGTCCTTGTCTTTGGTTTGCTTCCAAATTTTTTTTCCTGCTCATTATGTACTGGAAGGAGGAGAGAGGGCTGTGGGCTAAACGGTTTGCAAGCTCAAACAGGCATCACTTCTGGGTGTCTTAACCTTTAACTTTTCAACGCTTAGGACATTAGCAGAAGGGACATGCAGTATGTAATTGCTTCTCATAAATCAGGGTGAATAGAGGACTTTAGTGAGTCAGAGGTGGTCTGTTTTATTGATTTATGGGGGAGTGCTGAGCCTTATAATGAAACAAATGCTCCATGCTGCTTCTCACTGGTCACTTAAAGTGCTCTAAATGGAATAACCTCATTCCTGATGAGGGCCAACAGCATTTTTCTACTCAGCTGATGCCCATTTGAGCTTGGCACGCAAATAAACCTTTTTGCAGATGCTTGCAAACTGCAATGAGTTTATTAAATGTAATGAGGATTCACCAGTATACATTGGTATGAATGTTATCACTGGCATGTCTAGTTTCTATTAAGAAGATACTGAAAAGAACTCCAAAAAAAGAATGGTTCTGATGTAACTTGAATTGTCATGTGCTACAGCTCTTTAGATTTTTCTGCATATAAATGGTGAAAAGAAGAGCATTTTCTGCTAGAGGCATTAGTGTTCTGGTACCTGCACAATGCTGCTAAAGACTGGTAGAAGCTGGGATGTGGAAGCCTACCTTGGATCAAGTCACCTTGGCAGCTGTAGTTGCCATGGTACATTAATCTGAAAATCTTGATATTCTCCAGTAGTTCTTTGTAGAATGCATTTTTTATCTGATACCTGGATTATTTCTTACAGTAAACTAAGCCCCCCAGTGAGTGCAATAACCTCAAGTTTAGAATCCAGTGGCTGAAGAACTGAGACAAAAACACTTTGGGTTCACTTGCCTAGCAAAGCAAGTTTTGATCTCATTATCTGGAACTTGCTTTCTGATTTATCTAAATACTGTTCATCAAACAGTTTTCTCTAACTCAGACATAGATGCTTTATTAGTTTATTATTTTATTACTATATTATTTCATCCAAATGCTGTCCAGCAAAGCTTGTGTGAACAGAGCAAAGCTCAGCGGGTGGTTGTGAGGGGCCGTGGGAGTCAGGTAGCCACTGTGTGGTCATTGAGGCTTACAGGGTGCAGAGCCAGAGGCCTTCTCAGTCAGGGCATTGCACACTGCCAAATATTCACTGGCAACCTGTCAACACTCCAGCAACTGGCTATCCCATCATTTCTCTTTACCCTCTTTCCCCTCCCCTGCTGGTCTCTCAGCATTCACTCCAGCGAGAGAGAGAGAGAGAGGGAGAGAGGGAGAGGGAGGGAGAGGTGAGTTGGGATATGAGGTTGAAAAGAAACCAGCATCTGCAATTTTAGTGAACAGCATTTAATGGATCGAGTTTCTTCTTGGATGGAAAAATAAAAGTGGTGTCAGGCACAGATCTGCATGCAGAGTGAATGATTTTGCAGAACTTTCACTTGGGTGATGTGTTATTAACAGGCCATTTCACTTTGATCAAAAGCACCCAATGGGTTAAGCTGAAAGTACCTGAAAACTGGTTGAGATAAAGCAGTATTTTTCTCTGCAATATAAAACATTATGTTTCAGAGTGAACCACATTACCATGATTTACAAGCACATAGTGACAGTAAACTGTGTTTGATTGAAGTGGCCTGCATGGTATTCTTGCTTTTGTACCCCCAAAAAAAGGTCATGGTAAATTAAATGGTTGAGATACAGATGGATGTTATGTAGTGTGTATATATTTGATGTTAATAGCTGTTTTACATAGGAGGAAAGCATTTCTTCATGGAGCTCAATGAAAATCATATCTCATCTACTGATTTGTTTTTCACTTTATCTTCTCCTCTTTCTCAGTACTTGGCTCTCCTAAGGACCTGATCACTAAAGATGTCACCGAAAGTAGCTTTGTTGCTTCTTGGACCGCGGCACCTGGCAATGTACGTGATTATCGAATCACCTGGAAATCTCTTTTCACTGAAGAGGCTGGGGAGAAGACAGTGCCAGGTGATGTCACCTCCACACTGCTGGACGGACTAACTCCAGAGACTCGCTACAAGGTCTCTGTGTATGCAGCCTATGGCCGTGGAGAGGGGGAGCCATTAGTAGGAGAGGAGACTACAGATGGTAAGTCCTTTGCCACCTGTGTAATGCATCCATCATAGTAGTGAAGCCTCCTTACTTATTGCCCAATGTGGCCCAAAGGAGCCAGTTTTCTAGTAGAAATCAGGCATTATCATAACAATGGAAAAAGAATTAACAAAGACTTTAAAGCAAAAGTTAGGGTGTGGTTCCAAATTATTTGGAATACTTACAGTTAACTTAAAAAAATAACTGAGATTTTTTTCTTGTTATTGCGAAGTTACCATTTTAGAGTTGTGTATTTTATAGTGTATATTTTAGTCAAGCACTGACAATAGGCCAAGTGTTATGCTGGAAACAAAGATTTTAATATACAACCTTCAGTCTGGACATCCAGTCTGAGCTGGAAAAACTGAAGAAAAAAAAAAGAAGTTACGACTCCTTTCACAAGTTCAGGGATAGCGTCATTGTTTCTGGCACATGTTTGCTCCTTCAGAAATACCACTGACATATATAATCTGTAAATTTATATGTGTGTGCATATTGCTGAATGTGTATGTGAATTGTTGATGTAATATGTCACAGCTGTTTTGTGTTAAAAAGAGGATGTAGAGCTTAAATACACATAAGCACTGGGCAGGGTCCCCCTGACTGAGAGCTCAGTGATCAGAGCAAAATGAGAAAAGCATATGAAGGAAAATGTACTCAGATTTTGGGCCCAAATGTCAGGCTGAAAAAACGTGCTGTCCATCCATGTTTATTGATTCTGGTGACTCCACCAGGTGCCATTTCAGTAGAAAACAAGTCTCAGGCAGCACTGGGGGCCTATGTGTTTTATGTCTGTGGTCACTCCAATCTCTCCATTTTATAAACCCGCACCTTCACAGTAACATGCTATGTCCGCTTGAGTCGGGCCACATATTAAGAAACTTGGAAGCTCTTCTTTCCACCCATTAAACCACTACTTTGAAAAAGACTTCAGCGTCTGAAAGTATTCCGTGGATCATTTAAAGCCCAGAAGATCCATTCCGCTTCTTCCTGCACCAAAAACACCCTGGATTCACGGTATGGAAAGAGAATATTGTGGGCAGACTCTGAATGCTTGGCTTGAAATGCAACCCAAAGCATCTGTTCACACTAGGCCTTGGTAGTTTTTTCAGCCTCAGGCAGATGTGTTTTTACCAGCAATATGGTTTGCTTTTACGGAAGGTGTTTACCAGCAGTTGAAGTTGAAATCGGTCCTTTTTTAATGAACAGGCTGCCTTGTACTGTACCGAACAATGTGAAATCATGACTTATGAATAGATCTGGCAAAGGCCATCACAGCATTAAATGCTAATTCATTCTTACTCATTCCCTCAACAGTCTCAGCTGCAACTAGAACCATTACTGTAACCGAGGAGACAGAAAGGAGCATGCGGGCCACATGGCAACCGGCACCTGGCAACGTTATTAATTACAGGGTGACATACAAGCCTCATGATGGAGCACGACCAATGGTCACCAAATCTCCAGCTGGGACCACTACCATTGTCCTGCGGCGACTCCAGCCCATTACCACATATGATATTGTAGCGGTTCCTGTCTACAAGCATGGAGATGGAAAACCTAGGCAAGGAATGGGAACCACATGTACGTTTGCCTTTAAGTACAAACTGAGATATTGCATTTTGCCATGAGCCTTTGTTACATGGCATTACACTAGGAACAATGTGAAATAAAAACATCCAGTGAATGTGATTTTTTGTATCATAAACTAATTTGCAAATGAAATCATCAAAGATACTTTGATACAAACCAGCAATCATTTGTGTAAATTATCTTACTTAAAAATTCACAGATAAAGCTGCAGTTTAGATAAATACAAATTCTTTAGCATTTATTCTAAAAAACTTCAACAGTTGTTACTATTTTTGTTTGTGGTTTTGCCTTTTACGGGCCTTCTTTTCTTTGTGTTTTACATTAAGATCCACTTAAGAGGTTTATGTTGTTTATGTATCAAATAGAGTCATATTTAACTTGTCCTAGGCTATCTGTAGCCCCTCTAACATATACTTGAATTAATTTTCTGGGATAGGCTCTGGCACTACCCAATACCCACTACCCATGACCCTAATCAAGATAAGCATTTAAGTTAATGAGAGAGTGAGTGAGTGAGTGAGTAAGGGAGTGAGTGAGTGCGTGAGTGCGTGCTAGAGTGAGCTAGTGAATAATTTTCTTCATGTGTATTTGGCATTGAAACTTTTTATCTAATTATCTTTTTCTCTTTTTGCCAGTGTCACCATTCAAATCTCCAAGAAACTTACAAACATCTGAACCAACTAAGACCAGTTTCAGAGTGTCATGGGATCCTGCACCTGGAGATGTAAAGGGCTATAAAGTGACCTTCCATCCAACTGAGAATGAGGTGGATCTGGGAGAGTTGTTAGTTGGTCCCTTTGACAACACAGTAGTTCTGGAAGAGCTTAGGTAGGCTTAACACTAGGCTAACGTTTTTTTTTTTGGTCATTCCTTTGGTCATTTGGTCATATTTACACTGATTTTCTGTAGTGTCCATCATTCATTCATACCTCCTTTTCTTCATTTAGTTAGTTGATGAAAGATAAATGAGAAGTGTTGACTAGACTGAAAGCTAAGCACGTTATCTCTCACTACAGAGCTGGCACAAAGTACACTGTGAGTGTATCTGGCGTGTTTGACGGAGGGGAGAGTATGCCCTTGGCAGGAGAGGAGAAGACTACTCTCTCTGATGAGCCTGCTGTTGTTGACGTTGATCCTTCAGGTAGTGTGACCTTCCAGCCCTCTAACATACTACAGGACAGCTGTAGTTTATAGATAGTGGAAAATATCTGTGTTATTTGGAAAACTGATACGTCTGGCATTGGGAAACCATTGTTCAGTTCAGATTTAGAAAAGAAACTCACTGGTTGTTAGCAGTGTTAGGAACTGAGCCAGACTTGCAGGGTAAGGTTAGATTGAGTATTGCGGTAAGGGTTAGTAAACCCACAATAAATATTTAAAATTGAATGTCAGCAGACTTTCTGCAGGTCCTGGCCAGGATTAAACATTTGTGGCTTAATTCACTACTGATTTTAAGGGCTAAAAAAAAACAGGTTTTTTGAATTCCTGAATTTTGTTTGAATGTAAGATTTTAGTTTTATGCTCTTGTTGTTTTAGTTAAACAGTCTGTGATCGTCAACACTTGACAGTGGTCACACTTAAATAATTCAATATTTAATATTTAAAAAAACCTTAAATGTAGTTGAACAGTATCAAACTCACTTTGGGTTCCTGTTTAAGACTCGTTCAGGCATCAGGCACTTGCAATTCAAAATCACAAAATCCCACTTTAGAAAAGTTCAGTAATTATCAATGCATCATCAGCATGGATATAACAATAAAATCATCAGTATTATGATTACCATGTGAGCTTGTGTCTAGTGTATTAGTTTAGGACTAAAGTATTAGTTTGTTGCTAGGTTATGCATGTAAATCTTGCAACTTCCAATTACCTAAAATTTTTTGAAGCAACCAACATCACTCCAGGTCAGTTGATATATTTGTTGAATTCTAGTGAAAAAGTGGAAACCTGTTTGCCCTAACATCTTACCATATAGACTAAATAAAATGGGAACTAAATCTCTCAGGCAGTGGATTAACTGCACATGCCTTTCATCTTGGATAATTTTGTCACGGAGGAGCTGATTTTATCTCAGATTCCCAGAAGTTTCAAATTGTGACTTCATCTTAGGGTGCTTTTACTGAGCGGATGTTACCAAAACCTTATCTGTTCAGAATTATCAGTGTTTACTACCTGGCGAGGGAAGTGTGTGTGCATGTAAGTATGCTTGTGAGAAAGGAAAAGGGTAAAGAAGGGAAAATCTGACTTTAGCAGTGAAAGTTCTGAGCACAGATTGGTGACCTTGTTCTGGAATGCAGCTCCTTAATTGGGAGCAGATCCAGTGACTGGGCTCCACTGGCCTGCAGGAGCCAAGGAGGAAGACAAGATGGACTGAGGCAAATCCTGCTGTCTTGCACTTTGGCAGATATTGTTGCAGTGTGTAGCTTTTGCACGGCTTCATAGAAAATGATTTTGTTTTTTTGAACCCCAAAGTTTAGACTTTAGTTGTTAATCACAAGCAGTATGAGACACTGCTCATCCAGTTTGCTGAGGAACTTGGTCAGCAAAGAGTTAAATTCCCTTCTATTGGTATGAGATGTTTACATATCTCTCACAGTATTAAACAATAATATACATAATCCCATTTTTTGTATATTATTTCTTTTTGCATATTGTATTTGGCACACTTTATTCTATAAATTAACTAATTAAAGGTCTGGGTCTGGGATGTGAAATGGGATGCAAAACTGAATATGTGCTGAGAATAGGGTTAGGAACTGGGATTAGGAAGCCCTGTTAGAACACATAATTTCATAATTTGAACACATAATTTCATAATTTCATAATGTTGCTTTTAAAGTATTGCTTTAAGAGTGCTGTCAGAAAAAGCAGGCTATGCATCTGCAAATTCTGAAGCGATGTGGAAGTCCTCATAGTACAGTCTATATGCCAACATGTCATCTGTTGGTTTATCAGAGAAAGGATATGTCACCTTTTCAGATATCTGAAATTATAAAAAGTATCCTGTTGACATCCACTTAATTATTGGAATTATTGCATTAGTAATTAGAGAAAAAAAATGTAATTCATTGGATGGCGATTTACATGTGTTGGAGTTGTGCACTTTGAGATCTTTGCATGCTATTTGAGCATCTGTTTAGATGGTACATCCTCTTCAGCCCTTAGACCCTTGAATAATTCTTTTTATTCAAAACAGAAACGTTAAACAGTGTCAAGAGAATGTGTTGATTTAAAAAAAATCTCCAACAATATTTAATTGTAAAATTAAGAAAGACTAGTATTTCTGCTTTTTCTTCTCTTTCCCCCGCTATGGATGCCAATAAATAAAAAAAAAGGCTACAGTCTGTTTTCAGTGTGAGCTTGTCCTGTTTTTGAGCTGTATGCAGCTGCATTTTTTCTGAGCAGGAGCAGATGGACTTCATTGGATCCATGTTCATTCGGTTGTCTGCAGAGAGTTTGAAAGGAGGTGCGGATTGGGGGATGAACAGTGGCTCTCTCCTTGTGATGAAGAGTCTACACTGAAGTCTTACGATTGTCGTGTTTTTTGTAATTTATACATGTATCTGATGCATTTAAAAAATGCAGAAATCAATATGAATAAAATACTTTTTGTCCTTTGTTGGTCTGTTCTTCTTTCAAAACTGTTAATTATGTGCAATACATTTGCTCTTTAAACCTTCTGCACAACATATTTTCTTTTCCCCTTAACATCCTCTGACCTCAGACATTTCATATCCTTCTGTGTAGATAGTAGCAGACTGGAGTTCTGTTTATATCTTCTCTGACTCTGCTATACTCTGCTTGTTCAGGTACAATGTGCAAAACAACTGCCCAGGCTGATATTGTCCTGCTAGTGGACGGCTCCTGGAGTATTGGACGTCTGAACTTCAAGACCATCAGGGCTTTCATTGCTCGCATGGTGGGAGTTTTTGACATTGGCCCTGATCGTGTCCAGATCGGTAGGGACATTTTTGGTTCACCAGAATTGTAGATCACTGCTCAGTGTTGGGTGCTAGAGATCATGTTTTGTTTCTGTGCACAGGTTTGGCTCAGTATAGTGGAGACCCCAAGACTGAATGGCATCTGAATGCACACAAAACTAGGGAATCATTGCTGGAGGCTGTAGCCAATCTGCCATACAAAGGAGGAAACACATTGACAGGTATTTTATATAAATATTATGTGTTAATATGATTTATTTTAAATAAAAGTGGATTTGGAAATGTTGTGTTATATTATCTGGCCTGATTTCTCTGTTTTTCTTTCTTCCACAGGCCTTGCCTTGAATTACATCCTTCAGAACAATTTCAAAACTAATGTGGGCATGCGTCCAAATTCCCGTAAAATTGGTGTTCTTGTCACTGATGGCAAATCACAGGATGACATTATTCTCAGTTCTCAGAATCTTCGTGACCAGAACATTGAGCTCTATGCTATTGGTGAGAAAACTTTCACTTACTAGACAAAATTAGTGAACTTTACAGTTACAGTGTTTTTTCTGAACTCAATATCTTATATCTTATATCTCAAGTAGGCACTACATTTAATATTAGTCAAGGATGATTTGTTTTGAAAGAATGAGTCTTCTCATCTGCTCGCTGTGATATTCAGGTGTGAAAAATGCCGATGAAAATGAACTCCGCTCTATCGCCTCTGATCCTGATGAGATCCACATGTATAACGTGGCAGACTTCTCCTTCCTACTGGACATTGTTGACGAGCTGACAGACAATCTCTGTAAGAGCGTCAAAGGAGACGGTAAGTCTAAGGGCATGCTCTAATGACCACCTTAATGAAAGGACTGAGGTTTATTAATCTCACTTTTGGCACAAACATGGGGAGCCACTGGGACTAAATAGAACCTATTCATGTGTTTACGCAGGATTGATGAAAGACAGCTTGATGGCTAGATCAGATATTCTACCCAAGATGTCCTGATAGCTTTTAATAGTTGTTGAAATAGCAGAGAGTGCTGAGTAAATGTGTCTACCTCACTGAGGAAGGAAATCTGAGAGGCTGTCCTGCAGCCAAATGTCCATCGCATAAGGATACTCCATAATTTTCTGTGTCATGATCAAATAACTTGGATTCAAAGAGTTTTTCCTTGTTGTAGAAGCAGGGATTCCTTTTCTGTCTCTTGGGTAATCAAACTGATACTTATCAGCAACAGCATACATTCTTTTTGTGGGAGTCTGACTAAGGCAAAAAGGTCATGGAATAAAGTGGCGGAAAGTTCTATCTCAATTGTAATTAATCAAAATATAAAGCACTCATTGTAAGGGAGTCCCCTACTACGTGAGTAAGGCTGTTCAAAAGGGAAAGCGTTAAACTGCTACTATTATCAACTTTAGGAGGAGGAGTGGCACCACCTACTGACCTGGTGACCTCTGAGCCGACACACTATTCTTTCCGTGTCACCTGGAATGAACCCGAGGGCCCTGTTGAGAAGTATCGTGTGGAGTATGTGCCACTAGCTGGAGGAGAAACACAGCAGGTATGGTTCTCATCTTCACAGACTAAGAAACCACACCACACATGTGTATTGTTTTAAATCCACTCAACATTTAAAAATGTGGTACACAAATGCATTAAAGTAGCTGTAACTACTATCAGGTTCTGTTGAATAAAAAATGTTAACCTTAAATTTTTAACTTACTTTGAGTTTAGCGAATATCACTTTTTATTGGGATCATTCTGTGTAGTTGCCAAGCTAGTGTGTAAGTTTACAAGGATGAGAAAGACCCAGAATATTGTACAGCTCCAAAATTCTTCTGGATCACCTAAGGTGGAATACTTAAGGTACTTTAAAGTGGAGACCTCGAAGGGCTAGCAACGAGGCTTCTTATTCATCAAGTCCTTCTGCATGCCAGTCTAGATAAGTGCACCTTCAAAATACTGTTAAAATGAAATCCCTAGAAATGAGTAACTATCACATCGCTGTTTTCTTGTGTTTTTGGTTACATCCAAAGATTTAAAATTAAACTTGTCCAAGCCTTCTTTTCATATTTCAATTAGCATATAATTGGTTTTGACCTCTTAGATTAAGAATGTTCTTATTATTATGTATAAATGATATGAATAAAGTTAAACCTATCCACCTTTATTGGTGCATGTGTACAGTGCATTTACTTTCTTCTAGGAGTAGCCAGAAACAGGAGAGATTAAAGCAAACAACTTTCCACTAGTCTACATCAGTGCTTTCAGTGCTGTGGTTCTCTTTCCTATGGGATGGCTTTTAAATGAGCAGAAGAAATCTGGCCACAGACCCCGAAGAGTTGCAGTGGTTGAGGGCCAAGTTTCAGTTTGAGATGATTTAGTTAATCTTGCCTTTGTGGTATGCACAGCACTGTGTAGGATTTTGACTGACTATTTTCATATGCATGGCTGGCCAGCCTGCAGTAGTCACTTTTCAGCACTGATACAGTAAGTGGTTAGATTGGAAACAGTTGCTTTGAATACCACAGATTTTCTTTTTTTGGTATGAAACTGCAATTCAATCTTACACTTGTCTCCAGACTGCACTTTCAGTACATACTCTGCCCCCTTTTTTTTACCCCTTCATATTCAGCTCTCTTGTGCCTCCAATTGCAGTTATTTGTGGATGGGAAAGTGACTACGGTGGTGCTACAGGCCCTGAATCCATTGACTGAGTATGCAGTGAACGTTTATTCTGTGAATGGAGAGGAAAGCAGTGAGCCACTGAGAGGCACAGAGACCACACGTAAGGGAAAATTTCAACTCTACAACAAGTTTCTTAACAAAAAATCTGAGCCAAAGCCTCAATACTGTTAAATATATAATTTTTTTAAGAGAGAGTTTTTAATAAGAACATTAATAAGAGCATTTCTAAAAAAAATTACAAATATTTCACTTTCAGATTCTAATTATTTAAACATTTCTTACATTTTTCTTGTTTTAAACAATTTTAGTGTCTTATTGAGGATTGGTTTCAGGTTCTCTGTTCATATGACTAAAAACATGAGCAATTGTTTGTTGATGTAGCAAATCCATTTTAATAGTGATGCTTTGATTAAAGATCTATTTTACAGTCCTAGCCTTGCCTAGTTTTTCCAGAAGCAAAATTGTAATAACTAATTTGTTTCACTATTTGGAAAACACTGAGGGCTCTTTTACAGATGATATTTATTTTTGCTTACATACAAAGCATGACTATATTTCCACTAAAAAAGGTGCCCAAGATGACAAAAATATATAATAAATTGGGTCCCTCAGGATGTACATGTATTGTACTTTTCATTGTACAATAACCTTTGTTGTAAATGAGATGTAAAGGTTCTAGGAAGAACCTTTAAGCTGGTAAAGAGCCATTGCATCATGTAAACATTATTTACACCTTTAAATGGTTATTTACACATTACATTTACAACAATGAATCTTTAGGGAACTAAATGGCTTTCCTATGGAATTGCTTTTTAAATGTCTATGGGCAAGAACTGTACCACCACAAACATGGAGGTATAACAAAAATCTGATCATGATGCAAGATCAGTTATAAATGACATTTATATATTTGAAATTGTTCAGGGAAGATTACAGCTATGTGATACCAGCTGTAGATAAGCCCTTAGAGTTTTGTAACACTATAATTGCTAGCCAGTAAAGAATGTGTTTTAAATAGTACATTACATTGACAATTTGAGCTCAGTTATTCTTATTTGTGAGAAGTGGGTTCGCTACAGCAACTTTAATACTAAACTGCAGATTGTGTAAATTGCTATTGCTGTTATAATGCTCAACCATCATCATTCCCTCCACAGAGCCTTGAATGCTGTGAATGTTGACAGCATGAAGCTGCATGGCACACCATGAAAATGTCCTTGATTTATTAATGCCTTCATTGTTTATATTATTGCTCTTTTTGTCATGCACGGATGTGCGGCCTTTGTGGTTTTGCGCTGTACATCTGTACAGTTAAAGTGTGTGCTGTGTTTGTCTCTCATCATCATTCTTTACCCACCATTGTGAACATTGTGAAACCCATTTCCATCTATCCATTGTCATCCATGCTTCCATGTTCCATTATGCGTGCATCCATCCATCTGCGCCACTACTAGGCTCAAACTATAGGCGAATGGACAGCAGAAAATAACTAAAAAACAGAGAAAAGACATGTTCCCTTCTGTAGTGCCTCTAAATGCTGCAAGGAGTATGACCATCTACAAACAGCGCACCACTTCCATGAGAGTGAAATGGAAGCCCGCTACAGGGGCCACAGGCTACCTACTACTTTACAGCGCTAAAAACGCCACTCGGCCCACTTCGGAGAAAGAGGTACGATCAGTGCTTCAGCTCTCCATTTCAGTGCTGCAGCCACTGCAGTAGTGCTTCATCTGCTGCCCACCGTCACTTCATCATCAGTACCAGCAGCGTTCAAGAAAACAAGCTCTAGTGGAGTAAGAATAAGGCCATGTTAGTGTTAATATGTTACTGCTGGTCTGCATCAGACTTACAAGGAGCATAAACCAGCTCTAACAGGTCTCTGTTGTTTGGAAACTGTGTTACCATTTGGGATTTGCAAGAGTAAAAATGCATCAGCAAAATGAACTGATATCAATAATTCCTTTTCCAAATTTATACATGCATTTTATATAATTTTCACATTGTGTCCATGGAATGTATGCATAGTTTTCTCTATGATACGATTCTCTATGATTCTCTATGATATGATTTTACTGACGATATCTACTTATTTGAATTTTGCACGGCTTAAATTTTGAACTCATAAAAAAATTAAAAATAAGCCTTGATTTCTGTGACAGACTTTTGGAGGGTTTAGAGCACTGCAGATTTCACTCCAGAGCACTGCAGAGGCTCAGAGCCCTGCATAATCACAACTGTAAATGAACCCATTAGCTTAATTCCATACCTCTTAAAAGTGAAGTGAAAGTGGCTATTTGTCATTGTGAAACATGGCACAGCACACAGTGAAACACAATGAAATGTAACCTCTACGTTTCAGCAATACACACCATGCAGCAGGGGACAGCTATTTAAAGTGCCCCAGGGAGCATTGAAGGGGATGGTACTTTGCTCAAGGGTACCTCATGGCAGGTCTGGTCTGGAACTCAAATCCACAAGCTTTTGATCTTGGGGCCTAATCCCTAACCACTAGGCCACCACTGCAACTGCTGCCACTTTATTTGTTAAATATGCTTGAGCAGGAAAAAGTCCACTAGGGATGTACAAGACAGTGTATTTTTTTGTGCCAATCCCAAGGCCAGATAAGTGGTGAGGTTTATGTCAGAAAGGGCATCTGGTGTAAAAATTGACAGAGCTGGGAAAGATGTGCCGCAGGTTAGTGCAACAAAGGGTAGTAATGGAAACACACTCACGAGTGAACACAGTGCTTTGAGCAGATGGAACAATTACTTTAAGGGGCTGATGAATACAGAAAATGAGAGAGAGAGAGAGAGAGAGAGAGAGAGATAGTATATTAGATTATGTGAGGATATTGAACCAGGAAGTGCAGTCAATTAGCAAGGTGGAAGTAAGGGCAGTGAAGAAGAGAATGACGAATGGAAAGGCTGTTGGTTCAGAAGGAGTTGCTCAAACTGTAGTATATCAAGTATAATATATAATCAGCTGTATGTTCAATGAATGTGTACCATTTGAAATGGGCCCAAAACCTTGGTAGAGGCCTAGAAAAACTTGATACAAGTTTAAATGTCTTGAACTGGCTGTAATAGTCAGGTTTCATCACTGGAAAACAGTAAACTCTGCAGTGCTTTGAACCACCAGAAAGGCGCTTGATGCCCTAAACTGATCCTCCTGGAGTCCCGCAAGTACCGTGTTAGCATCCATCAGGCTTTGACTTTTGATATGGTTAACTTTCACAGATGCGTTTGAAAGCCAAGATCACAGATGTCCAGCTGAAGGACCTACTGCCCAACACAGCCTACGCCGTCACCGTCTTCGCCCTGCACGGCGAGTCAACCAGTGACCCTCTTACTAATCAGGGGGTGACCTGTAGGTGGTGTTAGAACATGCTACCCAAAGCAGGGACGCTTTTTATGACTAAGATTCTCACTGCTCATTTGCTTGTGGTTTTGTGTTTATCCCCATGATCTGCAGTGCCATTGCCGCCAGCTGGTCAGCTGAGGATAACTGATGTGACCCACAGTTCCATGGTGCTGGACTGGGATGCCGGGCCTGGTTCTGTGCGCAAATATATTGTTGCTTATAAACCTGAGGATGGAGAGAGGAGAGAGGTGAGATAACAAAAATCTACAACGGCACAGTTAACATTCAGCACTGATCAGAAGTTTAGAATCTTATTCTAAATATTATTTTCTGTACAATTTTTTATTTATATGCCAACTTACAATGTAGACAGGACTCTAAAGGGTATATACAGGCTAGATACAGTATCTTGTTCCCATGGATGCATATATCCAGACACAACTTATGAATCATGTGGCATTTCCTTACTTCTTTTCTGGTCCACCTAATGTTTTTCTACATTACTTTTAGAAATGGACATTGTATTTTATCAGTATGCGTTATATTGCTCTCCTCTGAATGTTATGTGTGGGTTTGGTTGCTATGGATGTCATGGATGAAATAGATGGGATTTATGGGCTTGGTGGATACAGCTGTCATATGATAAAACAGTGTGAGTGTAATATTCCGACTAGATTTTTTACAGGATATGATTGGATTGATTCTTTTTCGCTACAATATTTGTGCTAAACCTGGTACTGGATTTCTGCCATCCCTGATTTTCAAAGGCAAAGAAAAAGATCAGAAAAAATTAATAACATATAATTATTTTCTTCTCAGGTCAATCTACCTAATCTAGTTTGTTTCCTCATTATAGATTTTATCATAGATTATTTGAAATCTATGACATTACTCTGGGCTTGCAAATGCTCCGCAGTAACCCTGCCAGGATTTGTGTTGGCAGTAATAGGTTTATGTAGGACTTATCCACTCTTTCCAAAGTCGTGAATTGTCACATTTGCATAAATGTACTGACATTGTACATCTTGCTGGGTCATGGGTCTGTCAGTATTTCAGCTGGAAAGATCTTCATCTGTTTGCGCAATTCAGTAGACGTATGACCAAAGAAGGAGACACTTGTTGATGGATATGAGTCTCTTAACTTATCACTCCAGCAAATGTGTTACACAACCCGATGGAAGCAGCAGCTGTAGTTGGACTATGCAGAAGATCTCCAGGGCCTTCGTTTTTGGAGTGAAAGATGGAGACAAAGAGAGGATCATGCTACCAGTGGAAAATGGAGAGAGCAGATCCCCCACGCATGGATGGTTGAGGATTTTTAGCCTTGGGATTTTTTTGTGCAATGCAGCAACCATGTCAGTCTCACAGCAGTGCTTTTAGATGTGTGTTTTATTGCTGGATTCTTTATTTTTTGTTTGGTTAAGCTGGCAGCATCAGTCCTGGACAGAGAAGTGCTACATCCTGAGGCATAAATCTGAGCACTGCATCGGTCATAACTCTTAGAACTGGGACGAAGAAATGAAGTAAACACCCCCACACAGGCTGGATGGATACACAGGTGGACTTGTGCCTGAGAAATCACCATCAGCATTCTAAGAGCAGCAGCTCTTTTTACCTGATAGATGATCGAACACAATTGTCTCAAAAGCTCTGGCCAAACATGTATGGACAGGAATTGCTTTTTCACCCTCAGCCTGCAGCGTTTATGAAGCCCTCTGCATTTTTCTCAGGACCATTCATACCATGAAGTTTATCTGAGTCTGAAAGGCCCTTAAAGAGCTTCAACAAATTAACTTTCATGGATGTCCAGACACAGATTGTATTAAATCAAACAGCAAAACCTAAAGTCTCCAGTCTCTTAACAGTGTATTATATAACAATATTAAATATCACTCTTAATTTTAAACTTTAATAATACTAAAGCTTCATGGGTTAAGGGGATTTTAGCTTCTGTCTTTTTCCTATACTCATGAAGCTTGGATAGGTCAAGTGGGCTCTTGTTAGTGTGATGGTGTGGTTAATTAAAAGAGAAATACATGCAGTCTATAAAATAATTACTTATAAATTAAATCTCTTTTCATATTTAGCTTGAAGTAAATGGGGATGTGACGACAACCGACCTGGAAAACCTCAAGTCACAGACTGTATATAATGTGGCTGTCACTCCAGTGTATGCCTCTGGAACTGGCAATGCAATGCTCAACCAAGCTACCACAGGTAAAAAAAGTGTGGTGTCCTTTTGACTTTATCCATGATTTTTTTAAGTTCCTTTTAATTTCCTTTATTTATTAATCATTATTATTACTACTGCACATTATTAATAAGTCTTTAGGTAAGTCTTTATTTTGCACCCTTCCTCTTTTTTAACATCGCTTTTCCTTTATAGATGTTGTTCCAGCTCCAAAGAATTTAAGGTTCTCTGAAGTTACTCAGACCAGCTTTAAGGCGCACTGGGAACATGGTGCCCCTGATGTGGCTCTCTATCGTATTGGATGGACAAAGTCAGGAGAGATGAACTACATATATGTAGGGGCACTAAATGAAAGAACCTCAATGACAGTAGCTGTATGAATGTTATTTGGGATCTTATATTCTTCTTATCATATCTCTTAGGACATCCTGAACAGTGATGAGAACACGCATTTATTGGAAAACTTAGAGCCTGACACCCTGTATGATGTTTCTGTCACTGCTATTTATCCAGATGAATCAGAAAGCGAGGACCTTATTGGAAGCCAGCGCACATGTAAGACAGTTCCAATAAAATCTTTCATACTTTCGATGCAGAAATGCAAAACGTCTTGAGCCTTCCCTCATTCCTTCGTATTTTATTAATGTTTTCTTTTTTATTGAAAGAATTCATCTAGAGGAGAAATGTATCGTCCCTGCATCAATACATGTATATTCAAATGAAAAAGTCAAGTTAAGTTAGAATTTTAACAAGAATTCTTTGTCTATTTTTTCCTGCTTCCCCTAGTATCCAGGATAATTTCAACTCGTGAGTATTTTGATATCCCGCATTTTACATGATGCGAGGCTGTCACTATCATATTATGTGCAGGACCAAATGTGACTTCTTTCCTCCATAGCGTCCCATCAACCCCCCAAGAACCTGCAAGTGTACAATGCTACCACCACCTCACTGACCGTGAAATGGGATCATGCCACAGGCAGAGTGCAGAATTACAGGATCACATATGTGCCTGTTGCTGGAGGCAGAACTCAATCGGTAAAAGACCTCAGATTACATGTGTGTTTGTATGAGGATTTATGGAGTTTATTGAGTAATCCCTTTATTAAGCCTTATAAAAACCACACAAAATGTTTGCAATATAACTTAATTTCATGGAAGTTATTTCAATATAGTCAGTGGATGGTAACTGTAAATAATAGGCTTCAAGGGGAAGAAGTTTTAAAATTTGAAGCTAACACACTGAAACTAATGTATTGTTTATTTGCATGTACTTATTGTACATTTTTCACATATTATTAGATAATAACAGATAATTAGCTTTATTTGCTCTTTTGTACACTGTAGATGGAGAAAGGTTTAGTGAATGCAATGGCTCCACACATGCTTATTCCTCTTGTTCTTTCACTGTAAAAAATAAAAATGTGTTTTATTTGCAAATTTTCCTTAACAAAAAGGATTTTAGTTTTTCCATATTCTGCACTAAATAGAATAAAATGTGTGGGAAGCCCAAGTTTGCTAAGAAAAAAAAAACTTCTTTATGAAGTTTTTTTTTTTTTTTTTGCCAAAGCATTTCTGCTTCTTTTAAATATGTAATTATACATTACTTTTTTTTTATTTTTACAAAGGCTGGCTTTTTACACCACATATTACACTGTGTTTTAACCGCTGTCAACAAATCTAATTTTTCCACCAGAGTACTGTAGAATTGAAGACTCTCTTTTCATTTATATTACTGTTTATTCATTTTTAATTTTATATTGTTTTTTTCATGGAAAATGCAATGTATTATTTAAAAAATGGAAAAATGTTTGAACAGCAGACTGAAGAAACAGCAGTGGAGCTCGTTTAAGCTGTTTTTGCAACAGTTGATGGATTTGATGTTGGATTTGTATCCCAGTCGGTGATGATTAGAGGGTCGAAAGGTCTGAAAACAGATTTTTCCTCATGACAGACGTGTATTCAGTTTTTTCTGCTCCTTTTGGTTTACTTGTTACTATGTTTTAAGAAATGCAGAGGAGTAATGGTTGGGCTTAGACCACAGCTGATAGTCTTCTACTCTCCTCTCATCCTAACGTTATCTCAGCAGAGCAACCCACTTATAAACAAACTCACTGTCATCTGAGAGCATATTTCTTTTCATGTAGCTTTATCCCTTTTGCAGACTCAGATTGGTGGGAAGAAGAACACAGTTACTCTGCAGAAGCTGACCCCTGATACCCCTTATTCCATCACTGTGACAGCTGTATATGCAAACGGTCAAACTGGGGATCTATCTGGTGAAGGAAAAACATGTATGCCTTCCCACACACAGCTCTTGGTGTTCATAATGCAGTTCTCTTAACATTATATCAGGTTTTAATATCAGTTATACAGCAGTTTATGTTAAGCAGTCTGTTTGTTTTGACGTTTTATATATTCAGATATTTTCATGGTACTAGTTTTTAAGTCAAGCAATGGTGACCAGCAATTGGAACAGCCATCTTACCAGAATAAATAGCTAGTATTGAGAGCATTTATATGTTTGAAATTCTTGTAGAAAAGCAATAAATCACTCAAGGTCTTGCACTTAAAATGACTGCTGGGACCATACTTTCCATTGAATTCTGTTGCTTAACTAAAGGATAACGTGACTTTTCATCTTTGAGCTGAATTAGAAGTGATGTTTTTGAGCACCTGTTTTCTAGTGCCACTTGGAGGAGTGCGAAACCTTCAAGTCACTGACCCCACCACCAGCACTCTGAATGTACAGTGGGAGCCAGCTGAGGGCAATGTGCGGCAGTACCGGATCTATTATCAGGCTGCTGCAGGAGGCCCAGAGGACATGGTATAAAAGCCCATAGAATCTGTCTCCTATTAACTCAACAGCATTTCAAAAGCCTGAGCTTTTATGTTAGCCTGAAGGCAACCCAAACCAGTCCAGTCCACCTATTCATCGTGCTTCTATCACAAATAGTTTCAGCAGTTTGAAGAAATTAGCCAACACATATATGACCATGAACACTGCTGGTTTTTCCTTTTTGTCAGGTTCAAGTATCTGGAAACACTTTCAACACCGTACTGAAGAATCTTCAGTCTGATACTGTGTATGCAGTCACTGTAGTGCCAGTGTATGCAGCTGGGGAGGGTAGACGCATGACTGAGAATGGAAAGACATGTGAGTATAAAAAACATTCCTAGCTTGCTATTTCTACTCTACAGGCCAAAAGTACACAAAGAAAAAATTTAAAGATTAAGTCAGTTTATTAGTAGTCATCTGATTTACAGTGATGTTATCTTACTCTAGCATGCAGAGAACATCATCAACCTCTTAATTGATTTTCTGACTTCAGGCTGCACCTTTTTCCTGTGCTTACAGAGCACTTCACTGGTATTGAATTAATGCTGAATAACCTTAGCACACACATTTACATTTACAATTAAGGCATTTAGCAGACGCTCTTATCCAGAGCGACTTCCATGTCCTAATTACAGGGACAGTCCCCCTGGAGCAAGTCAGGTTAAGGGTCTTGCTCAGGGACCCAGTGGTGGTAGTGCTAGAGGTGGGATTCGAACCTGGGACTTCTTGAACCATAGGTCCATAGGCAAGTATCCTACCACTAGACCACCAACACCCTTTTGGGCCACCACACACAATAATGAATGCTCTCAAATTTTAGTCCACAGTGAATCAACTTTTCTAGGCTGATCAGTAGGAATGCTGATGTATTGGGAACTCCCTAAATGTGTCTGCAGAATGGGCTTAACCAGGCCTGGTTTGTGGGTTGTAATTACTGGTATTGAAATTTCAGGGGTGCAGGGGATCCATGACTAGTCTCTTTCCATAAATAGAAAACCCTGAAAGATACAAAGACATGAAAGACATGCCTTCAAAGCAGTGCCACTCACTCTTACTAACAGGCTTTTAGTGTTTACAAAAGGTTTCCCATTACGTTACATTCTGAATGGGCTTCCCATACTGTGTGTGACATCAGTGCTCTTGTAGTTTTTTTCTCTCCATAAAATCGGTTAACGACAGTATAACGACACACACCACACAAAAGCACTTGCTGAAATTAATTTATACTGTAATTACGTTGAGAATTTGGTCCTCAGTCAACATTTGACTGTAACTATTTTCCATGTACAATATTTTATTCAACTAATACTTTTGTTTGTTTTTCTGAAAACTATGATGTGGTTGCCACACTTCAGCACTCTGATACAGGGAACCTTTTGAGTTCCACAACGACTCATTTGCTTTAGATTACATTACAGAATATGATCTGGTTCCTATTTAAGGTGTCTTCTTTTATTCTTTTGTGACACCTTTTCTTTTTTAGATTTTTGTTTGAAAATTCTCCGCAAAGCATTGGCTTTTGCATCCACTCATGTTTTCAGTTTTGTTCACAGCTGTGAATGCCGAATCCCAGCCGCTATGGCATCAGTTTATATTTTTCTCAGTCATGAAAGCTGTGCTTAGATCTTTTTAAATGATGCAGAAATTTTTGTTTTCAGCCACTTATTTCTCTCTCTCTCTATCTCTCCCTCTCCCTCTCTCTCTCGCTCGCTCTCTTTTTATGATGCCTTTTCCAAATTGTTTTGTCTTCCTCTTAGTGGTGCGCACCCCTCCAAGAGATATCAAGGTTTACAACCCCTCTACAAACACCCTGAATGTGCGCTGGGAGCCTGCGTCAGGCAACGTGCAGCAGTACAGGGTCGTCTATGCGCCACTCACGGGAACTCGACCATCACAATCAGTGAGTTACACTATATCATAAAACCTGTCTTACTAATCTGAAAACATGCAGAAAGCTGGAGAATTTAGTTGATCTCTTCATTATGTTTGTAGTGTAAGACTTCCACCACAGCGTGATTGAGTTTTTTAATCAGATGTGTTTGGGGAAATCCGTGAAATGAAAGAAAACAGAAATTAGACATTTCTTATTTCAACAGCAAAATAGAACTTCATGCAGTTACACACTTTGTGGGCATTGATGTGTTTTGCTTGTTTATTTGACCTGGGTATGTGCCTATGTTAACTGGGAGATACTTCGTATTAGCAGCAAAGTTAAGTATTAAACTGGCATCACAGTAGTTGCATAAAATAAAGACGTGAGACTAACCATTTACATGACATTTGTCAGCCAAAAGTTCATGACTGTGTCAGGCCAAAAAGCGTTCTCAGAATGATAGTAAAATAAATACTGTAAGTGAAAACCCTTGTCACTGCAAGGTCACAGCACAGCGCACGTGAACCACAACGAAATTGGACCTCTGCATTTATCCCATGCACTCAAACACCGTGCAGCAGTGGACAGCTATTGAAAGCGCCCGGGGAGCAGTGACGGGGACGGTACCTTGCTCAAGGGTACCTCAGGGCAAACTTGTGAGGGAATCGAACCCACAATCTTCTAATGCAGGGGCAACTCCCTAACTACTAGACCATCGCTGCCCCATAAGGATACATTGTTGAGTCAGACGACTGGAAGATTAGCCTTTATCCTAGCTTACCCTGGTCTTAAGGTCTTCCATTTCATACTTTATGTCAGCACTCAGCAGACAGAAAAACGAGAGAATAAACTGAACTCGTTTCCCCAGAAAGAGAGTCACTAATACTGAACTGAGTCTCACACAGCTTGACACACTCAAAGCTTAACTGTAAGCTGAGGCTGCTGTAAGCAGTAGCATTCACAGTTAGACCTATTTTTTTTCATTTGTCCTCTGTGCTTATAAGCTAGGTTATGTGTTCCTTGTAAAAGACAAAGATGTTTTTTTTTTTTTGTTCTAGAAACATTTGTGTTTACAGTTAAAGGTGCACAGACATCTATTTGAGTATGTAAGGGCTTGATTGTTTTCTTTTTATTATCTTCCAGGTGCTTGTTCCAGGGAATACTCACACAACTCTACTGGAGCAGCTAGTGCCGGACACTGAATATTCAGTCGGTGTAGTTGCCATCTATCCTGACGGAGAGGGAGCAGCAGTGAATGATAATGGCAGAACATGTAAGGTTTAATCCCTGTTGATGCATTTACATTTACTTTACATTTACATTTACAGCATTTAGCAGACGCTCTTATCCAGAGCGACTTCCATGTCCTAATTACAGGGACAGTCCCCCTTGGAGCAACTCAGGGTTACGGGTCTTGCTCAGGGACCCAGTGGTGGTAGTGCTAGAGGTGGGATTCAAACCTGGGACCTCTTGAGCCATTGGTCAAGATAGTACCCTACCACTAGACCACCATCACCCGAATACATAGTGATACAGCTTTTAACCAGTTATGTTTGATTATTTATTGTATGATGACTTTATGTGTCTGCTGATTTTAGTGCCCCGAAGTGGACCTAGGAACTTGCGTGTGTATGACCCCACTACCAACACTCTGACTGTCAACTGGGAGCATGCAGCTGGACCTGTGCAGCAGTACCGGATCAGCTATGCACCAACCACTGGAGACCCCATTGAGGAGTTTGTAAGTGGAAACATGTAGCCATGTAGACAGGAGTCCACTCACAAACAGCTCTTGATCTTGATTTATTTTGGATGTATTTCTGTTTTCCCCTAAACATCTCAGTGTTATTAATGAACTCACAGAATATCATGTCATTTATTGCAGTCTGAATAATTTTTTTGGTGTTTTCATTTCCTATAGACAAGTGTTCCTGGCAACAGAAATAACATCATCTTACAAAACCTTCAGCCTGAAACACCTTACAGAATCACTGTGGCCGCTATCTACCCAGATGGAGCAGGAGGAGAGCTTTCTGGAGATGGACACACATGTAACTCCTAAATTCACTCCTAAAAAAAGACACCCAAACTGCTGTATTTAGGCCAACACACGTGCTCACACATAAAGCCATAGTGCAAACAAGATTAAACCCCTAACCTAGATTCACCCTGTGGAGATCTGAGGAAGATGCAATAAATCATGAATCAAACTGAAAAACCGAAACAAATATTAAAATCTTGTTCCCTGGGAAGACAGCTGTCTGCCAAACAGCCAGTCATGGCTTTTCTGCAAAACAGTCTCTTCCCATAATACCCAGCTGCTTCTAAACTGAGGAAAAGAAGCCTTAACGCAAATACAGTCATCACACACAAAACAACAAAAGCAGTAGTTATCCCTTAAGCTCTGCAATCCTTTTTCTGCCCAGACATTTATCTTTAGCTGTTTGGTTAAACTTACTATCATATGAAACTTTGCACATAATAAGTCATTTTTATAAAATAGCAGGAAAATGAAATAATTATGTTTTTAATATATTGTTCATTTTTTATCCAATGTCTAAATTATAAAACTCACTTTTAGTTCTTAACATTAGCACAGTTTGTACCGTCATGCATTCCAGGTCTCTTGTTAGTAGGCAACTAATAGTGAAGTTTATTTTAACTCATGCTGCTTTCTGGTGGTACACACAATCAATTGCTATATATAGCTAAAGACAAAGGCCCCTAAATGTTACCTGCCTGCTTTTCATCTCACAGCAACTCTGAGAGTTAAAGTACTATTATAGGTTGCTGCTGTCATGGATCAGGTGTTAAGTATGAAGTCTATATTATTGCTGTTAGCTTATTAATTTGGATCCTTTGTCGCAGTGGGGCTCCTGGGTCCGCGTAACCTGCGTGTCTCCGATGAGTGGTACACTCGTTTCAGGGTTTCCTGGGACCCTGCACCTGCCAGGGTCAACGGCTACAAGCTAGCTTATGCAGTTGAGGGTGAGTTAATCTCTTACTTCTTTGCTACTTTACATGCACACAGATTCTTTGTACAAAAGCATCTAAGGCCTCTGATTTGTTGTTTATGACAGGAACAGATCAGTTCACAGAGCTGTTTGTTGGTGATGTGACTACTCATGTCCTGCACAATCTTCAGCCTGGCACCACATATGATGTGAAGGTTTTTGCCCAATATGATGCTGGCTTGAGTGGACCTCTTGTTGACCAAGGATCTACCTGTATGTACAGGTTATATTATTGTAGTGTGCATCATGATGAATATTTTTTCTCACTACTTGAAGAATATCAAAACTTTGCACTGATTGTCCTAATCAATTTTTTCAGTGTACTTAAATGTTACCGGTCTCTCAACATACAACATTGGTTATGACTCATTCTGCCTGAGGTGGACTCCACATCGAGCTGCTACCTCTTACAGACTCAAAGTTAACCCTTTTGATCGTAAGTTGAATGTTTTTTCAAACAGTTTTCAAAGCTGCACATTGTGTGATTCCTATGTTGGTTATAATCCTTGAATATCTTTTTAAAAATCTTTTAATAGTTCATGTTTCTTCCTCTTCCTCTTTCCGATTGCCAGCCTCTAACAGGGGAGCCCAGGAGGTCACTATCACGGCTGCAGAAAGCCAGTATTGCTTTGATGGGCTGGCCTCTGATGCACTGTATAATGCCACAGTCTACACTCAGACACCCAACATGGAAGGACCTGGTGTCAGTGTTAAAGAGCGCACTTGTAAGTGAACTTCAGTAAGCATTTAGCCATGCTTCCTCTATTAAACCTTTACTGACTGCTTAAATTTCTTTTAGTGGTGAAGCCTACTGTGCCCCCTACGGAGCCACCAACGCCTCCTCCTCCTCCTACCATTCCTGGTGCCCTTGAGGGTAAGGATAACTCAGACATTATAGTCAGTATTTGAAATGAGCATACTTCCAAAGTTCTTTCTCCTGATTTGTTCTACTGCACTGCTCAGAATTTTCGTTCAATGGAGTGTATAAAGGTAAATGTTCTTACTCAATGTTCTTATTAAATGCAGTGTGCAAAGGTGCTAAAGCTGACCTGGTTTTCCTTATTGATGGCTCTTGGAGTATCGGAGATGAGAGCTTCCATAAAGTGCTCCAGTTTGTGTTCAGTATGATTGGAGCTTTTGATGTTGTCAGCCATGTAGGCATGCAGGTAAGTGAGCTGTCAGCAGCTTATTAATGAAAAACTTTCCAAACTCTTTTTAGGGTTGCTAAGTGTTGTCCAAGCTGTGCGAGGAAAACCTCTGAGCTTTTTTCTTTTTGGGAAACAGGTGTCTTTTGTGCAGTACAGTGATGATGCAAAGACAGAGTTCAAACTGAACACGTATCACGACAAAGGCATGGCTCTAGCTGCTGTGCAAATGGTTAACTACAGAGGAGGAAACACCAAAACAGGTTATTATTTTTCTTTATTAGCTGTTAATCTTAGAGAAGTTTTATCAGCTGTCATTAAATCAAATGGAAAATAAGAGGGATTTTGAACATTTGAGAAATTAAATGAGATTAAAGGAAATACTTTTTGCTTTAGCTATCTATAATAAACTCAATATAGTGCATAAAAAATTGTGGAATGGGGCTGGTTCATTGCAGGCGCTGCTCTGAAACATGTGGGAGAGAAGGTTTTCACCTCAGACAGTGGCATGAGAAGGAATGTTCCAAAGGTTCTGGTTGTTGTCACTGATGGACGTTCTCAGGATGACGTTAAGAAGAGTGCTTCTAAACTGCAGCATTCAGGTATATACACATTTCTGCATTAGAAGTATACATTAAAGACCAAAAGTACTTTTCAAAGCCATGATAAGCCTCTAAGCATAATGTTGTCTTTACTCTCTTCAGGATACAGTGTGTTCGTCGTGGGTGTTGCAGATGTGGATATATCAGAATTGAGAAACATTGGCAGCAAGCCCAGCGAGAGACATGTGTTTGTTGTCGACGACTATGATGCATTTGCGAAGATACAAGACAATCTCATTACGTTCATCTGTGAAACAGCAACATCAAGTATGATGCTCTTTATATATATTTTTCGGGTCTTAAATTCATTAGCTGACTGGAAATGACAACGTTGTATAATATTCTCTTCTTTCTTCTTACAGCATGTCCTCTGATATACCTGGATGGATTCACATCACCAGGTGAGTGTTGATCAGTCAGACAGAAGATTGTGGTCAAACGGGTTGTTATTTGGCTGACTGGTTGAATCAAGTGTATTGTGGGAGCACAAAAACCTGAAAATGTGCAGAGGAGGGGAGCTTCCAGGACCAGGGTTGGGAACCACTGGCACGAAGCAGTTTTAGTAATTTGCATTATCTATATTGTGAACCTTGCTTTATCTAGGTTTCAGGATGCTTGAGGCCTTCAACATCACTGACCGGACTTTTGGTGGTATGAATGGAGTCTCAATGGAATCAGGGTCCTTCAATAGTTTCATCACCTACCGACTTCATAAGGATGCATTTATTTCTCAGCCCACAAAGTAAGTTGTAGTGAATTTTTATGTATATGTTTCTCTCTCTCTCTCTTTCCCTTTCTTTCTCTCTTTTGAGGTTGCTTACATACCTTTTAAAATTCCTGTATTGTTTAAATTGTTACTGTTTAAAATACACAGATTGTGAAATGTGTGTGTAGTGAATATACACCAGGAGCAGGAAATTTGGGCTGCAATACCTTTACTTGGGAGGGCTGGGTTAATGCCTTGCCCAGGGGCACTTCTGCCACAAATGCAAGAGTAGGAAGGGGTTTTTCACCCAACACTTGACCAAATCTTTCATGCCAGTTCAGGGGTTTGAACCCTGCAGTCATTGAGTTTCAAGCCCTCTTCTTTAACCATTATTCCCCATATAATTGCTTATAAGTGATCACAATTATTTTATAATTATGATTGAAGATTTTGGCCTTTTTGCTGCACTCATAAAGCAGTACAGGCCCTGTTTGCTGCCTCTGGAAATAAGATGTCAAGTGGAGTAAATAACTGTAAAAACAAAAACAAACAAACAAAAAAAAACATTCTCAAGATCAGATTCTATGTATATTAAAGAGGCAGAAGCCTGAGGCCAGGAAGCATAGTTTATCAAGAGTGTTAAAATGACTTAGTTGAGAAGCCACTTATGTCCAATTATGAATTATGTCCAAAGGTCTCCGGCCAAAGAATGATTCATCATTTTGTCTATAATGATCTGTATTTTTTCAAGTATAGCTGACTGGAAACAGACAGAGGGAAAAGACAGGACAGAGGGAAAATACTTTTAAAATGTTGCAATTTCTTAAGGCTGGATGTTTTTTTTCTGTTTCTGGTTGGAAGTTACAGTCTTTCTTCTTGGTCCACTCTCAGCTTTTAGTGTGGCTCATTACCACAAGAGAATAGGCATAACGAAATCTGCTATTCTTGCTTAGAATTTAGCTAAGATGTGGATAATACCCTTAAGCGTTTACACCGCATACCTCACACTCTCTTTTTCAATATTAGCTTTTTTATTTTAAAGTTTTATTTTTAGTAATTTTTTGTTTTGGATAGGTTTTAGGAACCATGTCACAGAAAACTGAACTTTGCTCATTTTTAATGAGCTTGATATAATATTGAATATAAAATAAAATAGTTTATAGTGCTACATCACACTTACATACATGTATGTAAACATAGCTACAACTATAGCCTATTATGCTGTCACAAAAACAAATATATTTACATAAACTTGCATATATCATAGATATCTGTTTAGCCTGCACTTTCATAGTATAGTATAAAGTAATCATCCATGCATCCATCCATCCATCCATCCATCCATCCATCCATCCATTTTCTGCCGCTTTTCCCAAACGGGGTCGCGGGGGAGTGCTGGAGTCCAACCCAGCGCACACAGGGCGAAGGATGGGGACGCACCCTGGACAGGTTGCCAGCCCATCGCAGGGAGGAGCGGGACGGGGACGGCACCTTGCTCAAGGGTACCTCAGGGCAACCTATTGGGAAGGGGTTCGAACCCCCGATCCTCCGATCATGTGGCAAACGCCCGAACCACTAGGCCACTGCTGCCCCATAAAGTAATCAATGCAGTATAACGTAATCACTCAGAGCAAAGGTCATTTCTCTGAAAAACAAGAAGAGGGTAGAAACTGGCCTCATGAAACTTCTTCTGACTGCTTTTTGTAAATAAACAAGGATTTGGGCCTTTAAGTATTTTAAGGATTTCTAATTGATCCATGCACTTCATTAATGAATGTTTTTCTTCCAAGGGAAATACATCCAGATGGATTACCTCCATCCTACACACTTATACTTCTCTTCCGACTCCTCCCTGATACGCCTAAGGATTCATTTGATCTGTGGCAGATTTCTGATAAGAATGACAATCCAGAAGTTGGACTAACACTTGACCGTAAGAGCAATTTTCTTAATTTTCTTTGTTATTTTATAATAACAGCATTTTGAAAAGTGTAGGTTTCACTTTTTTTTGTAAATATCAAGATTTCAACATTTGGATGGGTTAATTTCTAAAGGTGATTGCCTTTAGAAATTAATTAAAATTAGATTTCCAAACCAAGAACATGGACATTCCTACCTTGAACTGTCATGTTGTCATTATATTTCCTTCTCTTTCTGTTGTGTTATATTCATGCAGTTTGCTAGGATTGCACATATTACTGTTTCCCTCTGTTTTTAGCTTCCAGTAGAACCATCACATTCTATAACAAGGACACTAGAGGTGAACTCCAGAAAGTTACCTTTGATAATGTCCAAGTTAAGAAGATTTTTCACGGAAGCTTCCACAAGGTATGAATTCATTTAATCATGCCATGCACAGGACTTACAGCATTTTACACAAGATACAGCATGATGTGTTTATTTACCAAAGGAAAAGATGTCATTAGATAAACATATTGCAAGGACATGATGATAATGTGAGAAATTTTGGGACATAGTTATTACTATTATGTGTTTGTTAGAATCTGGTGGGAGTTTTGGAATGACAACTACAGTCATCAGTCTAGTATTGTATAGATTACAGGTTGCTTTTGGTTTGTGAAGGGTTTAAATGTAGTGTTGTTTTGTGTAAACAGATGTCAGACTGTAATTAGTCATTGAGGATTATGTGTTTCTTGCAGAACATTCAGAAAGTCTTAGAATGTCTTGGGTATGGATGCGGTTACATTACTTGTACTAGTTCCAGTTTTGAAAGAGCAGAAACTTTGGTAGTTTTACACTTTGGACTAGAGTTTTAATTTAAAAATAAAATAAAAACCTTGTAACTTATTTGCTACTGACAGTGAAAAGGAGAAATGTGTAAAAAGTTAAATTACTAAAGATGAATGAAATCCTATTCTGGAACCAAAATGATGTCGAAATCAATATCCTAACCTAACAAATTCTAAATGCTTTATTTTTACTCCATGTTGCCTAATAGATTTAACATTTTTGAAGGGTTTTCAGCTTGTGCTGACTGATTGGAGCTCTCGGTCAGCAGGCTGTGGTCCAATATCAGAGCTGACAGTGCTTGGAATTGGAGGCATTTGGTTTGCTACTGTGGTCTTCTGTGTATTCTGTGAAGTCCTCTGCTTCTACCATAGTGCTTGCAGGGGACTGCAGCACTGAGAAGCCTTCCATATAGATGCCTGTTCTTAGTCAACCAACATGGTCAAAAGATTACATATTGGTTAACCAGCAGTAAAACCTCCTGGTTGTGGCAGAACCATTATTTAAGTGCAAATCTGAAAAAAAAATTACCTCTTTTGTCCAGAACATGCAGCCTTAAGTACCACAGAAATATTGTTATGGCACTGTAAGGTCAGTTTTTACCTTGGTTCTACCAAGGCTAGTGAATTGTAAAGAGTGTACACCAAAAATGACATGCAGTCTATGTTAGAGAGTGCAGAATGTTTTACCTTGTGTTTCCCCTTAGAAGAATATTGTAAGATCCAACAATATAACTACAGCTATTAAAAAATAAAACTTGCAGGAGTGTTCACTCTTAGGGACTCAGGGTCAGAGAAGTTTTTTTTTTAAGGGTTTTTCTTGTTCGAAGCCAGAAGGCAATGTAGCTATTGGCTATGGGTTTGCTTACACCACTAATGCTGGGTTGACATTTTCCACAGGACCAGTAAAATCCTGAGCTCAGATATAATTTCCATTAACACAGAGCTGACCTAGACTGCTGATTTTGTTTCCCTCTTGAATTGTTGAGTTTCAGTAGTTGGCTGCCCTGTATAGTATGTTTTCCCAGACCAAAGTCTTACAATTGTTGCATTATTATCTGCAGTAAGGTTTCAAGCATTCAGCTTTTCCATTCATAGACCTGATTCACAGACTCTGAAAGCACACACTTTCTATTCAATGCAGCTTTCAAAGGACCTCTAAGATGGGCGCTGCCCAGTACTTCATAGCTCGACACATTTCTCTTCTTCATCTTCATCATGTTCCATTCAGAACCCCTTTATAAATTCCTTTATTTATATGAATTTAACAGTAGTTTGAATGACTCATGAAACTGCTTAAAAAACAAAGGAAATACTAGTGAATAAAGTGCTTTTCTAGTAACATGTCAAGACTGCCCACATTTGAAGCCAAGAAAATTACATCTCCTCTTATGACAAAAGACAAATTCGGTCCAAAGACTGATGATCTGTGAATTCTGGGAGAATTCATCAGCTTGCATTCTTTTCTCATCATGTTATCAAGTGAAGATGTTTGCCTGAGATATTTTACATTTTTGGCTGTGAACTTCTTTCCTGATTGAATCCTGAGGGAGCATGATAGGAAGTGGAAACAGAGGTTTTTGATTCATTTGTCCTCAATGCTGAAGTTAGAAAATGGAGGGAATGGCCAGCAAATATGAAATGGAGTCAGACAGGCATTATGAAACCTGATAGAAGAGTAAGAGGGAAAAAAAAATAACATACCCAGGACCAACCTTTTAATTGCACACAGGCTCACTCACGGTAGCCTGGAGGGTAGCATTTAAGAAGGTGTGACAGCAAAGAACAATGCATGGCTACATGGGTACAGTCTGATTTGATCTAGTCCATTTAAACAGCCATAGCTGAAAGTTGACCTGAAACATTTGTCTCATGGCTTGCTAACTTGGAATAGGGCTTCATTAGGGCTACTAGAGTTAAGGAATAGTACAGAGATTATTAGGGCTCACTTGTCTTCAGATGTAGTTTAAAACACATGTATGAGTTGGTTTGATTCATGTAATTCATGATTTAATCAATATATCACAGTTCCTGACACATGTACACACCTATGTTGTGGAGCAAAATATTACATGATGTTATAAGTCAGACAGTTTGAGTGAGTCTGACTGGGTTTAGCTTACCTAGGTAGCACTAATAATACAAAAGCTCAAGACATGTCTAGGAGCCTAGTTCCATGTCCATTGCCAACATTAAGCTGGATTTTTTTTTTCTTTTTCGCATCGTAATTGAAGCAATGTTCCATTTTGACTGCTGCACCGTTAAGACAAAAAAATTAAGACAACTTTAACTAAGAACAAGAACACTGAATTTTCCAAATTCTTAATATAGAAACGAAAACCCACATAATTAAAGAATACTTGAATGCTTACATTGTCAGACTAGCATAATGCACTGAATTGTGTAAAAGGTGAAGTAACAAGTAACACTTTTATAGAAATTGCCTACATTTGCTATGAGAATATCTTCCTTCTCCTTAGCTCTTGGAACATCTTTGAACTTCCTGTCTTAAGAGGCCACTAAGTGCATCATGACATCTAGCCAAATCCAATCCTCAGCCCCTTTCCCCAGTAGGGAGTTAAACAGTAGGTTTGCTGGCCAATGATTTTGACCGTAATGTAGCTTGTGTCTGCCAAAATGTATGACCCAGCTTGTGGGTTGATACTGAAAAAAAAAAATGAAGAATTTCGGCTCAGCAACTGGTTGCCAGACTTTTTAACGAAAAACTGCAACAAGCTCAAGAAGGTTGGGAAACAAGGCCACCTTTGAAGGCAAGCCACAGAATGACAAAATGACATAATATCGAGATGTGGTTCTGCTGATCTGGATGAGAAATATCTACAGAATAAATAACTACACTTCAGGAACATCATGGTAAAGGCATCTGGGAGGCCACATGAGGAGGCTCATGTATAGTACATTCAAATGGAAAACAACCGAATGGAAGGTTTTAAAGTATAATTAATTCTGCTGACAAAGTTTCCCATGCTTTTTGTGTCACTAGTGCAGTGTTACATGTATCAACAATAATTTATAATTGATCTAATTACAAGAAGGAAAGAATGTTATTGGCAGGATTTCATATAATTTGAATTTATTTCTAAATATAGATTACTGGGTTCATCTAATTCTTTACAAGTAGACTGAGGGCATTGTGGGTTCAGATGTATCTTCACAGACTCTGTCTGTATGTAAATTGTTTCCAGATTTGAATGGAAACGATTTAGTTACATGTTATTGTTTGCTGATTAGATGTCTTGGGTTAGATTACATCAGTGTCTGACAAGAAGGAAAAACAGATTTGATGAACTGTTTAAATTGCTTAATTTATGAGATTATTTTTTAGCACAATGGGCTACTCCTTAATGATCTGCACAAGTTTATACTAAATGTCTGATCTGGGATATCAGGTACATATTAACCAATACTTTTTTTTTTTAAAGCTTCACATCTCCATTTCACCGAAAAATGTCAAGCTGAATATTGACTGCCAGGAGGTAGCAGAGAAAGAGATCAAAGAGGCCAGCAACATCACCACAGACGGCTATGAAGTCCTTGGTAAAATGGCAAAGTCTGGAAGAAGGCAGTCAGCCACAGTAAGTGCAAGTTAAACATGGTGCTACCAAAAACCTTAGTTGGAGTGATGCTTTAGAAGGATAAATTTTGTTCCCTAAATACAGAATGGTTCTCAAACAGTTTTTGTAAACAAGATATGCAAGTGTGAAAAAACCTAATGTAACAACATAATTCAAAGATTGTCCATTGACCATAGTTATTCTACAATCACCCAAGAAATATCCAATAGAAGAACCATTCAGGAAACTATACTTTTAAGTGCAAATACATTGCCATGCATAAGCTATTGAACAATGAGGTCGTAATTGTTACAGTTAAAGATCAAAGTGCTGAAAAGGAGACTTAAGTACAGAATTAAAGCCTCCCTTCATTTTTTGGAGTCTGTATTTTTTCAAATATTTGACTGTCTGTCAACATCTTGCTACACTTATGTTGAATGTAATGTAGATGGGAAAATTGGCAGGAATATTTTAATTCTTCAGATACATGTAGTCGCATTGAGCACACAAGCCAAACCTGTAAATATGTTTCTTTACCGTTACCTTTAGCATCTGCCTTTGGAGAGAAACAAACATGGAGAGCTGCTGAAAATCTGTGATGGAATAATAAAATTTGAATGTTGTTGTCCCTGTTGTCTCTCTTTTATCTCTATATAAAAACCATGATCCCGTTCTTCTGTCAGTTTTTACCATTTAGTCTAGACAATTACTTACGCATGGAGAAGCTCATGCTGATGGTTGAGCTGCTCTGTGCTCGTTTATGTTCTTTTCCAGCACACTGTGGGTGCTGTGCATGTGGGCATGTTTTTTTGTTCCTAAATCCTGGGACTCAATGGAAGCCATCTGTAACATCCGTTCCTGTTCCCCCTTTTCTCTCTTGTAGTTCCAGCTCCAGATGTTTGATATTGTCTGCAGCTTGGGCTGGACAAGTCGAGACAAATGTTGTGACCTGCCAGCAACGGTGAGATATTCAGTATATACTGTCCTTGAGGAGGTTCACTTTACTGTGTCTTGTGTTTGCCTCATTTTGTTTTTGTTTGCAAATGGCTGAGTTTTATTATATTCTCTAATAGCTCTTTCCCTACAAGTTCAAGAAATCAACTTCCCAAATTTCTTTTTTAGGAACATAAAGCTTTAATCCCATATCGTGCAAACTCTGTAACCACTGCACATGTGCAGTTTTAAGTTCTCCGTAATGCTATTTGGGTGGAAAGGCAGTGCAATGAGGCGTAGCAACTTAAATGAAATGCTTCTGTACTGTTGCCACTGTTGATATGTCAACTGCAGCTATATGGAAAACAAGTGCTGTTCTCCATCTCTCCTTTTTCTGGTAATAAAAAGCGAATGCATTTTTTTTATATTCAGTCCTGGCCTGTGGAGTACCATATGTTTTTTGGCAGGCTGTGTGATCTAACTTTTGCACGGATCATATGTATTTTTCTTTTGTCTGTTTTTTTTCTTTTTACTTCATGGGTTCATACACTATAGATAGACAAAAGCATGTGTCAAATGCCCAGATAATTGTTACTGCAAATGAACTTTTTTAGACATGTGATTTTACGGGGAAGACAGCAAGGTCTTGTTCTTATAATTGGGACACTATAAACAATATCATGTTGCCTGAAATTTCTTGAAAATGTGTCAACATCTGTAACATGAAAGTTGCTTACACACCAATTAATTATAATGTTTCATGGCATTAGGGGGCCGCTAAAGGCTAATAGATAGATTTTATTTCTTGCTTACTTTGGTCAGTTATTTTGGCCCTCTGTGCTAGTGTTTTGGTCCAGAAGCCTCATAAACCTGTGTTACCCAGTGGGGTACCACATTTAGGGCTTTGATCTATGAGGGTATTGTATGAGGCCATTACTGCAATTACAATACCTCTCTTATTTCTATCTTTCTCTTTAAAGAACACAAAGTAGAAATGTCAGCAAATGTCTTTTCTTTTCTTTGCAGAGAGATGAAGCCAAATGTCCACCTCTTCCTCACTCCTGCACATGTGCTCAGGACAGCATAGGCCCTCCAGGGCCTGCTGGTCCTCCGGTAAACCCATTACATTCTCATTGCCTTCCCTCAGTCTCAAAAGTCATTATGCTAGCAGTGCAGATCTCGCCTCTGATGATTAAGACAGAAGTGTAGCATTTCAAGAATGGAGGGGCATTTCCTTTCCCTGTACTATAATTGCTGATCTGTTGTTTGCATTAAGTAAAGGGCTATGAAAGAGTGGACACCTCTTTACTATTATGCTTGGATAAGAGTCATTACATTCATGATGTTCATAAGCATGCATGGTGCTAAAGGCTTGTAGCCTATGGAAGTAAAAGGAGATGTGTTGTAGGAAGCAAAGAAAAGAAACCTGAAAGAGAGGATTTGAAAATGTGAACAGATTTTAAAGCCTAAAAGAGGCCTCTTGACAGTATGATGTAGTGCTGCAATCCTCTACTGGTGAATCTCGTCCTGACAGTGGTGTTTTTTTTCCAGGGCAACCCTGGAACCAAAGGCCCACGTGGAGATAGAGGAGAATCAGGCTCCCCGGTAAGCTTAGCTTGTGCTGTTTAATCTTAATGTTTTAGTGACCTTACTGACCATATTGATCCTGAATAAAATAAACAATCAACTTCTACTTCCTCAATTCCTTAACTAGCTCCATTTTCCTTAAGGTTGTTTAAATTCTACCACCTCCACTTAATCTTTTCATGACCTGTAGGCACCCTGTAAGAGAAGATTAATGCTGTAAGTGAATGCTTTCTGACTACATCTCTTTTCTCAATCCAGGGTTCAATGGGCCCACGTGGAGAACAAGGGCCCCCAGGCTCAATGGGACCACCAGGTCCTCAAGGCCCCAATGGACTATCTATTCCAGGAGAACCTGTGAGTTAGGCACATACTGCTTAGAGTAACTGTCTTTTCACCCGGTGCTGGTCCTCCTTCATGAACTTTTCCACTTTTCTCAGTTTGTCTTTATTAGCTTTTTTATTTCTCTCTCAGGAGGAGCTGCATGCTGTGTACTGGTTAAAAATATGAGCTTAGCTTCACTGCATGAACCTAATTTATGGCCCAAATCACAAAACTTCATACCCATTCATTATAGCTAAGGGATTGTTCACTTGATCTTTTTTCTTTGTTATTTGCTTAGAACTAGGAAGAGTTTTTTCAGATTTATTGAACCCCAGTATACAAATTTTTAAAATCATTTTTAAAGGGACGTCCAGGACCAAAGGGAGATCCGGGTGACCCAGGGCTGCTTGGCCAGAGAGTAAGTGTTTTTTTCTCTTGACTATTGTTTGCTATTTTTAACTTTACATCAAGAAACAATAGCATTATAATTAGTTAATATATGAATATTCTGTGTTGTGTGGTATGAACACTTCAGTCTTCCAAACATCTTCACCATACTGACCTTCCCAGGATAAAAATAATGAAAAAATAATGCACAACTGCTAGATTTCAGGATTTTAGTAGATTTTTTAATTTTTTTTAAAATTTTTTAATTTTTTTTTTTCCAGGGCCCAATTGGTGCTCCTGGCCCTATTGGTCCTATTGGGCCAGCTGGACAAAGGGTAAGACATGCTTTTCAATACATTTGTTGCTCAGCATACACACCCACATAATATTCTATTTTAGACATGTAATGTTTCTTTCACTCAGCTCATACTGTTGAGCAAGGCTTTGCTCTGGGAAATTATTTAACATTAGTCAGTTATTACTCATGTTTTGCATGGTTTGCATTGGTCTATTTTATCTGTACAGGGACCACCAGGACCAGAAGGCCCATCTGGACCTAGAGGACCAACAGGACAAATGGTGTGCATTAATTAAACATTTATTTTCTGTTTTGTTTTCATTCATAAGTTTTAATTTCTAATGCATATTAATTTGCTGTAACTGGCCTCTCTTTTTATATTCTTCATTCCCTTTTAACTGGTTATTGGACCCACAGTGTAATTGGCCAATTTGCCAGTGCAATTGGCCAAAAGTATATACACATACATTTTTGTGTTTGTTTTTTTGAAGCTTGAATTATTCTTGTACACATTGTATTTAGTACAAATTCTTAAAACTTTAACATTTATTTTTAGGGAAACCCAGGTACACCTGGAATGCCAGGAATCACAGGACCACCTGGAAAACCTGGAACCTTAGGACAGCCAGTATGTATTAATACCAGTGGCAATATGTTCTTGTCTGCCACGCAATGCAAAGTACAATATTGCTACATATTAGGTGATAACATGTCTATGTTTTTGTCTCATTCACTGGACTTATGTAAATTGTGTCAATTACAGGGACCTGCTGGCATAAAAGGAGAAAAGGGAGAAAGGGTATAAATCACTGCAATTTACATAAACACAATGCAAATACTTAGGGTCAAAATATGTGCATCTCAATTTATTTTACTTATGACTGTTCTTTAGGGGGATATGACTTCTCAAAATATGATGCGATCCATTGCAAGACAAGTCTGTGAACAAATAGTCAATAGTGAGTTACCTTTTTGATGTATTCTTTGATCACAATAATTATTGATGGGACTGGTAATGTTACAGGATTTGTAATAAACACACGAAAGCATTATTGTAAGCAGGAGAATCACAACAATCACAATGTTGTATTTGCCTTCAGGACAAATGAGCAGAATCGACATTATGCTGAATCAAATCCCTAGTGGATACCGTAACAACAACCCTGGTCCTCCTGGGCCTCCAGGAGCTCCAGGCAACCAGGGACCTCGTGGAGAACCGGGGCAGGTTGGACGCAATGGATTCCCAGGAAGCCCTGGTTTGCCAGGGCCTCTAGGAGAAAGAGGTAAAAATAACTCTCTAGGAGCTGCTGTTTTATAACCTTGCCTAATTGTTCCCAAAATGATAGTTTCTGCATGCTTTATTGATCTGTGTTCTGTTTAGGTTTCTTTATTCATAGAGTTTGTACAGTGCAGTGTTAAGAATTGTTTATAATGAAATTTGCACAGTATCTTTGAAGTAGTGTTAAGTATATTTTATAGATTTTTTAGGTGACAGTTTATAGATAAACTGCTGTTTGGAGTGTAGACACTGTGGAATTTGGACATTGATTTATAGATCTGGGAATCATTATGCACATGTGTAAAATGAAAAAGAAAAAGCATTGTCCAGTGAAAACTGAATGTACTGAACTGAATGAACTGAATTGGAGGTCTGCTCTGCATTGTACAACAGCTAATTTGGATCACATTGGTTGATTGATAGTAGCACTAGGACATACTTCAACTGCACTGGAACATACATAAATGATCCAAAAGGCATTCAATATAAAAGTGTAATCCAGCCAGCTTTTCTGAAATTTACTGAAATCCTTTTCAAAGCCAGGGTTTCTTTTTTTTTCAGCTTTAATTTTATCCACGTGTTCTGTTTAAAGACAATTTTAGCTGGTGACTTTGTTTGCCCTGCTTTCTAGTAGTTTTTCTGATTGCCACTTATTCATAGTAAATCTGCATTCATTTCCTCATGTCTAATGCCAAATTGTTCAGTCTCATTGTGACATCTTATCTCTGATTGGTCAAGGTGCCTTCTTTACAATCTCCAATGTTACAGGGTTGCCAGGAGAGAAGGGTGAGAGAGGAAGTCCAGGTGTCAACTCTCGGGGACAAAGAGGATTACCTGGACCACCTGGTGTGTATTTGGAACTCCAGCATCTCAGATCCATGAAAATCAGCATTGCAGTTGTCTGTTTGGACAGGACTTCACACCATATTCATTGTTTTGTCACACAATGACAGCCTTGACCAAAGTCTAATACCTTTAAATGAGCCATATTACAGAAACCAGCCTTTCTTTAGCTTTCTAGGAATAAAAGAGTTAATTAATTAGTCCTTTAACAATGTTAAAGTTTCAGAATGTAATAGTCAGTATGCTGTCCATATTAGATTGATGGACATAAAGATAAATACACTGTTGCAGAATACAATGATGAAAGAATACTGGTAATCTAACCTCAGACCATATAAGTTCACTGTACTACTGACTGGTTTAATAGGCTGAACATGTTAATCACTCAGAATTACAGGTCGCATGCATGTGTATAAAGTCCCAATATATGGGAAGTAGTTTCCATTTGCTTTCAGATTTCTATTAGAAACTCCAGGGTTGTTGGCCATCGCTGCAACAACAAAAAAAAACCTTCCTTGTAGGGGACTGAGGCCATAACAACAGGGCCTAACTCAAGGACAGGGATGGAAGCATAGGTCTGAGGTTTACCGTGATGCAGTTTATGAACCTCAACTTGGGCAGCTTTGCTTCATAAATTCTTTCTTCATGTAGTCAAAGTATTCTCAGCAAAACACTTTTTTTTGTTCAATTTATGTTAGCCTTGCCTGTGAGCAATCCATGCAGACCAATGCAAGAACACATCTCTGGGGTCACCTTTTTCATTAATGTTCAGACTTAGCTCTGGGCACATGATGAAATAAATCCATTATTAGAGCATTAGTAACTAGTTTCCATTGCAACAGCATGGTTGTTTTTATGCTGATCCATCATTAGAAGTTTTAGTGAACAAATGTGTTCTTTCTAACAGTGATTTATCTGTAATTATTTAGCAAAATTGAGTTTTCTGTAATCAGTAGTATAGTCACTGAACAGAACAGAGAACTGGACTAAAAAATGTACTCCACAGTACAGCAATCTGTAAAGCAAACACAGCATCTCATCATCTGGTGATTCAACATTTTGGCTCGAGGGCAGGTTAGCCTACACAGTGACCAAATTTAATTACTATTCAGTATGCTACCCTGAAAACCCCTGCTCCCAGGGGTTGCCTATCGGTGAAAGCTGAGACATACTGCAAAAGTCTGGCAATCCACTAAAGCTGCTCACCCTTACACAAACCCAGCCAAGACCTCACTGTGAATGAAGTGAGACTAAGATTGTTTAAGTACACTACAAGGAAGCTCATGATGACTCACCTTTTGTAGTGGGAGAGAGTTAGACTGTTGCAGAAAGTTTTCTCTCTAGAGGCCTCATTGACAACATATGTGCTGACTGCACAGTGTGTGAGACTGAAAGCAAGGGGGTGAAACCATTCCAAACTTGGTTTATACTGTCTAGACAGAAAGGAGCAGGGGGGCAGCTCTACAGAGATTTTCCCCCCTACTCCCTTTTAATTGAGTAGTCAAAATATTTAAATTACAGAGCTGGAAACCTGTTTTCCCCTTTCCACTTACAGTTGAGATTTAAGAGTGATGTCAGAGGATCTCTGATGGTTTTACACCAACATTTTTTTTCCCAGGGCCACCAGGCCTGTCCCAGACTGGCCCCCCTGGTCCTTCAGGCTCAGCTGGGCCCCGTGGCCCACCAGGACGTCAGGGTTCTCCAGGAGTCAGAGGACCACCTGGACCTCCGGGTTACTGTGATTCCTCTCAGTGTGTAGGCATTCCTTACAACGGACAAGGATACCCAGGTAAGAACATTGGAGACAGGGAATTAAGCTGAAAGCTTTGAATGAGTAAATTAGAATCTCATTGCTGTCATATCAGAAGCCTTATATTTTTCCTCTTTTACTCACTTTTTTTTGGAAAACACCAGCTGACAAAACTTTTTTTTTTTATTATACGTTTGAAGATGTGAGGTTTTGATAAGACAGTGATAATATGAATCTTTAGTTAACATTTATTGTCATTTAACTGTAGTCACAGTATTGACTACTAGATCTGCATGCATATAGTTTATTTCACACATGAAGGAAAACAATGCACTAACACCATCTTTAACCCATTTCAGGTTCGGCATAATATTCTTTCTAAGCTGCCTGTCACCCTTAAATATTGAAATCCTTCCAAAAAACTGTGTCTGAGTAATCAGCACACTTGCTAATAAGCTTTTAAGGGTAACCACCATGGAATTGATTAATGAACATTTGCTGACCACCTCTAAATCCAAATCAAACCAAAGAAAGGACTGGACTGCCACTAACACCAGCTCACTGCTACTCTATCAGGCAGGCGACAAAGTCAGCCACATACAGTGGCCTTGATGCATCTCCAAAGCACCAAACAGCAAGAGTGAGCTTCCTTTTGCTGAAGAAGCATGTAAAACTACTAACCATGAAGATTTCATTACTGAGTTCAACAGTGGATAAGGGTGAGGTGTTTGTAAATAAACTAATTGTGCCTTGTAAATGAGTTTCAATTACACAATCAACTAAATTGGGTTAACATCCATCCACAAGCTTGTGCCTCATAACTTGCTTCTTGCTGACTGCCAAACATAACAATTATATTTCTTTTATTATTACTTTATACTCATTTGTTTGCTTTAATTGATGATTACAGCCTCCGCTCAGGTTAAAATGTAGCATGTGCTGTTTGTACATGTAACCACATTGTTCTTGATTGTTTCTGCAAAGTGCTGTGTTCGAAATATGAGTCACTTTTTGCTCTTTTTTGTAATTTATCTTATTCTATAATACCTCAGTGTGTAATGAGAAGAGCACTGTTGGCTCAAAAAGAAATAGTGGTAGTATTTACTTTAAATGACCACTCAGAATTCTGGTTTGTAGTTTTTATTTCTTCAATATAGTAAGTGATAGAGCTAGACTCTTGATTTAGAACCACCAATGATTGTAATCATATATGAGATTATTTACAGATGTAGTGAAACTAAAGTTGAATCCATTCATTAACAAACAGTTATTAAATACCACACTGCATATTTTCAATTGGCAAAATAATATTTCCAACCAGGCCGCTACCCACCTGAGCCTGAAACCTACGTAGTGCCAATTCCTGAGGAACCGTCAGAAGATACTGTGACAGAGATACAGTCCCCCGGTTTACGAAACCAGCGTGGAAAGAGATCACTATCAACACAGGAAAATAAAAGGATAGAAACAAAAACCCAGAAGGAAGTATCTTTGAGTTCTGTTCACATGAAGGACAACATCTGAAACTAAATGTTGTTATTGGATCAAGCTTTTGCATATGCAAATCTTTAACAAGGTTAAGTGGAAATAAGGCTGATATTCAACCCTCATTTCCTGTTTAGAAACCAGTGTATTCTCTGACTTTCCCCAAATATTTGTGGCTTTTTGGCTTGTAAAATAACCGCCTTTTATGTTAATATAAGACTTTTGTGCAGTGCACTAACCCTAAGATCAGTATTTGTGTGTAATGCGTGAAGATTAAAAGGTAGGAACTGATCCAATAGTATCCTCATGGATTGATGCAAATTATTTTAGAATGGACTCATTCCTTGCACTGCAGTCTTTTGGTTATGCTTTCCTTTTCATCAGTGAAGGCTAATTCCATCCTCATTTCTAAAACCTTGTTAGACTTGGCTTTTGTTTCATTATCCTAAATATTTATCTGTTGTATACCAATTCACAGCTCATTTTTACCAAAGATGGAATTGCATGACTGTGTTGTATATTAAGTAAGTGCATTTTAAAATCGGAATATAGTGTTTCCATTTTTATCTCAAATGCAGTTGGAATTTGTTGCAAGACTATGGTTATAGAATTGCTCCTTCATGTTTTAACTGCACATTGTGAATTCCACAGCCTTATTTTCTTATTTATTTCTGAATCAGAAGAGGCATTTTTCAATAAAACTACTGAAAATTAATCTCTGTGATTTTGTTTTTGAAACAAAAAGTATTTTGTCTTGGAGTACAGCTTTACTAAACTACAAAATGTCAAATAAATTTAAAAGAAAAAAGAGCAATACATCACAATGCTTCAAGATGTTTTTTATAGTCTTTATTATTTACTATGACTACAATGATTTTATTCAATGTTCATACACTGCAGTGCACCACATCAGAGTACACAGGGTTATTCTGAATAGGTTCTGAATATCCCTAGTGTGCTCAGATATCCACATGCTATGATCATGTTTTATTTACAGTGAGAGGAACCAACCCATCAAACTAAGTTTTCCAGAAGTTCTAGATACATTACTCACTATGCATACATATTACAGCCCAAGTAGTATCTGTTTTTTGGTGGACATCGGAAGATATATGACAGGACTTTTTACTGAATGCATCAGTTTGAAAATAATACCATTTAAAATATGTTGTGTCTTTTAGATGATAAGTACATTGACATAAAACACTGTATATCTTAGAATATCAGATGGGTTTAATCTAGAATGGACAAAATCTCATTGATGTCTACTTGAGTTCTGAAAAACTTGAACAAATGAATTCAGTCACTTTAAATGAATTTTACTGAAGAAAGTCTTGCATTAAGATATTTTCTTAAATAATGAAGAGAAATCATTGGAGAAAGCATATGACAGGGTGCCTAGAGAGGAAGTTAGAAATGACAGAGAAGTATATCAGAGTGGTACAGGATATGTATGAGAGCATTGTGACAGTGGTGAGATCTTCAATAGGAGTGATGGAGGCATTTAAGGTAAGAGGTTGGATTACATCAAGATCAGCGCTGAGCCCAATCTTAGTTGCAATGGTATTGGACAGGTTACTGGATGATGGGGCAGCGGTGGCCTAGTGGTTAGGGAGTTGGCTACAGGATTGGAAGATTGTGGGTTCAAACCCCTTACCAGTTGCCTCGAGGTAACCTTGAGCAAGGTACCATCCCCGTCACTGCTCCCCAGGCAGCTTTCACAGCTGCTCCTAGCTGCGCGGTGTTTGCATGGGTTAAATGCAAAGGTCCAATTTCGTTGTGGTTCACTGTGTACTGTGCTGTGACCTCGCAATGACAAGACAATAGTCACTTTCAATATACAGGAGTCCCCGTGGATGTTTGTAATAATGTTTGTTGATGATATTGTAATTTGTAACAAGAGTGTGGAGCACCTTGAGGAGAACCTTGAGAGATGGAGATATGCTCTAGGGAGGAGAGGAATAAAAGTGGTTAGGACATAGACAGAATGCCTGAGTGTGAACAAGTGTGCAGGAAGGATGGAATAGGTGGAGAAGAGTGCCTGGAATGATTTATGACAGACGTGTACCAGTAAGACTAAAAGGGAAGGTTTATAGAACAGTAGTGAGAGCAGCTGTGTTATACGGGTTGGAGATGGTGGCACTGACGAAAAGACAGGAGGTGGAGCTGGAGGTGTCAGAGTAAAAGATGCTGAGATTTTCATTGAGTATGACGAGGATAGACAGGATAAGAAATTATTATATTGGAGGGATAGCTCAGGTTAGATGTTTTGGAGACAAAGTTAGTGAAGCAAGGTTGTGTTGGTTTGGACATGAACAGAGGAGAGACGAGGATTATACTTGAAAGAAAATGTTGAAGATGGAGCTTACAGGAAAGAGGAGAAGAGGAAGACCAAAGAGGAGGTTTATGGACGTGTTGTGAGAGGACATGCACATGCTCGGAATGAAGGAGGAAGATGCAGAGGAAGATATGGAAAAGGATGTTTCGCTGTGGTGACCCCAAAACGGGAGCAGCCTAAAAAAGAAGGAGAGAGAAGGAAGTTAATAAAGTTAAAGCAGTAAAATAATTTATATTGTAAAAGGCACCTTCTTCATGTTTGTGTCCTTTCACATTTTTTTACTACAACTACAACTACAAATTGATCTCTGTACCAAGTGTACATCTGGTAAGAATGGTAAGAATGCTAATAACAGCTATGTATGTCATGTATTTATAAAATACATTTTTAAGAATGCCTAATATTTTACTGAGGTTTCCAGGCAATAGATATGAAATGTGGCATTATATCCCCCTTTGTATAATAGGAAAGAATATAATTGATATATTTACACATTATTTACCTTAAATGCCTTTATTGTTTTGGCATTTACAAATGCCAAAATAATTTTATCTTTACAACTGTAAATTGTCCTTTGAGACTAGTAGTCATGTAATCTACAGCCTGTTTGAACAAGAGCACAAGCTGTTTCATTAATTTTATAGTCCTTGTGTGTGTTTGAGCCCATTAGTCGAAGTTTTATTTGGTCTGCAGGTAATCTAATGAACTTGGGGCCTGGGTTTTATTTGATTTCATATGATCATTAAAAATCAAACTTCTAAGGCACATAGCAACAATTCTGTAAAATAACAATACATAAAACTGACATGAAAACCAACAAACACATTTGTTTTGTTAGTTATCCTTATGGCTGGATTTGTTAGCAAAATAAAATATCCTAAGGGAATATCTGTTTGATATAACAATTCTGTGATTATAGTCTCTGTTGAAGGCCCACCAGATGCATGTGCTCTCAATTAAACATCACTGCTGCCTGTAAGCTATTTTACAGCATTTACCATCCACTAATGTTTAGGCTTACCAATATGTCTTTTCCTTGGACTGTCACTTATGATTAATGTGACTCAGTTTGACAAGTACATGGTCTCTTCTGCAAGGCTGTAGAAGAGATTTGGGAATTTTGGAGTATATTTAAGTGCTAGAGATATTGGGTCACTCCTTCCTAGGAAGAACAAGTTTTTCCAAAAAAGCCAATTGTTTATTTTAAGTTAGTTTTAAGAACAGTTTATATTTATTTTTATGTAAAACACTTATTGTGATTTAAACAAAATAATGAATGTGTACAAAACCAGCTGATGAGCACGTTCTCACCCATAAAACTCTAAAGATGTGTAAAATATGTATAATAACAACATAAAAACTTGTAAGAACAAAGTAAGTCTAAAAATGTAAAAGGTTTTTATCTTGAGTCATCAGGTGACTGTGACAAACTAACTGAGATGCAAGCCACAAAAGCCAAAAGGCATGTGTGAGCAGCATGTGCTACAGATGTGGAAGTAAGCGCAGAAGTGCCATTTACTAAATGAAAAGTGTCACATTAGGAAAGTATGTAATTTAAATTGCTTGTGGAAGAGTTTCAGCCTACATTGGGGAAAAAAATCAGAATCAGATGGAGAAAAAGCAGACAGCTCACCACATTAGTGAAAACCCCAAGGTCATAAATGTGAAGAGATATTTGCTATGCACAATTAAACTCATACAGACATTCATTGTGTGCCACCGATCACTTTGTAGCTGAAAGTGAACAGTAAAGATCTATATCTGTAACACCGTGGATTAAAGAGCAGCTGGCCATGTGCTGGGTTGCACCACAGTGGCTGATAGGACTTGAATGATGCTGTAGGAGATGTAAGGTTAATGTGAATGTGTTGAAAGGGAGTTACCAACGTTAAGTTTAGGGAACCTGCAAACGTCTATGATAGTTATGTAAGGATATCAAGATATCACAAACAAACTATTAATCTGACTAAAATTGGACTATACCGAAAAAGTACTGAATGAGTTCTTTAATGGTTGAATGAGTAAGGAGTAACTAATTGTTTGCTAGGCAAAGATGTCCAAAAAGCCACAAACTGGATACTACAGGCTTTTACCAAGGGCAGAATTTAATAAAGGTCAACCAAAATGTACCCACACTAACCCATAGTTAGGGTTGGGTAGGGTTAGTTCTTGTGCTTGCCACAAAACAAATTTTCATTCATCATTCAAGGCCTTCTGGAATCCAGACTATCAGAGTACCACTGACAGGCTAACCAGTTGGTTTTTCTGTCAGATGATAAACAGTAGCAGCTCTTTCAGGATTATTTACTGAAGGAAAAACTCCAGGAATGATAAATGAAGGGTAAAATATAATTTAATGTCTGTTAATTTCACTTAAACATGAAAGCTCTTAGATGTTTTGGATGGCCATTGATGTTCACTTGGTGCTAAAGCACTATTAGAATCTTGCAATCTTGCAAGTACTATTAGAGGCTAGCATTAATTTACATAATTACATAGGTGTGTGTTTGTCCTTCTTTTTAACTGTGTATTAACATTTATGGCCTGGACTGATGCCCTAGTCATAATAGTCACAGTTTGCTGCAGCAATCCACAAAGAGGATGTAATCAGGCAGGGATAGAGCAGTAACAACAGTGTCATTCTAGTTCTTCTTGAAGTAAAGCATTAGATTGTACTCTTTTCTTGCTAAACAAGAATGATGATTCTAATGATGATAAAATTTCAGGAACATTTGAAGGCGCTTAGGTTCAGTCCTGCCTCATGGGAGTGACTGGACAAACCATAGAAAAGGTCATACATGCTGTAGCCTTTGCTGTGCTTTTAAGACCTAGGACATAAGACACTGCTGCCCATTGGAAGATTTAGAACTTTTAAAATATAGAGTTTACCAGAAGAGGAATATCTGATAAAGAAGCAGAATGGCCTTTGTCTTTAAATTTTACCTTACATTTACAATTTGTATAAACCTTTATATTGTGTCAGGGTCAGATATGACCCGCTAACACTAGAGACGTGGGCAGCTTTAACACATTACAAGGGTTAGTGTAAAGAGGTAACAGTCACAGGCCCCAATTCCAATGTTACATTTAGAAACAACTATAGTCCTTTTTGACACACATGAACTAACAATACAGTCACACATAGCTGGCCAAGAAACATCAAGGCATCCAAACTGTCTGAAATTACGTCTGGTCCCCTAAAATTTTGTGCCCTGGAAAGTCTGTAATTCCTACACACTTTACCCAGTATGGATTCACCTACTCTCAAATTAAAGCTGACAATGTGCACTTCCATTTTAGTCATTTCATTTCAAATCCAGTGTGCTGGTGTATGGCGAAAAAGTCAGTGTTTAAATACTCACAGACAACTCTCCTCTCCTCTGTTTCTTTTTCTCCAATATTACACAACTGCTTATAACAATTTACAGTTTAAATTAAAGTGTTCAGTCCCCCACACATTTTCTTGAAGATGGGATCTTATAAATGTTTTATGCTTTCTGTGAGTATGACAGCATGTGAGGGGGAGACTATATGTAATAGAAACATGAGGAATGTGTTACTTAATGACACAGATGATAAATGACACATTAGAACTATCTATCTATGATAACTATCTATCTACTATCTATGATAGTTATGAAATATCTGACATTTAGCTGAGGACATGATCTCACCCTAAACCCTTTGCAAATCTGTAAATGTGACTCACATCTTCGTATGCTGTGTCTGGGATGAGAGTCAAAACATGCTAAAACTCTCTGAAGTTTTGGAAAAAGGGTTCAGTTCATAGCACTGATGCAACTCTAAACACCATATTGAACTTTTTTAGTGGCTTATAGTTATCTCTTTTTATTATGTTTTTCCACAAAGGGAAAAGTATGAAACTCCCAAATCTCAGCTCCATGCCTCACACTATAGCTGAATTTGGAAGTTCATTTGGAAAAACAATGCACACTAAATAAATACACAGAAAGACTAGGACCCAAATCAGATAAGTTCAAATTGTTTTGCTTCTCTGGTTTATTAACTTCTTCACTACCTGTAGAATGTGTACGTTAATATACTGAACATTAATAATTAAATTATCAAAAACTAATAGCTCTAATATGTGTATGGGAAATTCCAAGTCATCCAACTTTATTTTTTGATCAGTGAGGTTTAACTGGATCGGATGGGGCCATCCACTACATAGCCATTTTCAGATCTCTCCAGAGATACTCTATTGGTTTTAGGTCTGCAAATCTAAGTCTTTGCCCCACAATGAAATTCTAAGCACTAAGGACTGGAAAAGGTTTTAATCCATAGATCATGATGCTGCCACAACCTTGTTTTATTTAGGAATGAGTTCTATTTGGGACTCTACTATATCTGGGAGTTTACTGCAGTGATGCTTGGTCTTCTGTCATGTTCTCTAATTGCCACAAAGGAACTTTGAATCCTTGAATCCTTCATAGTGATAATTGATGGCTACTCTCTCTGACCAAGCCCTTGTACCTTTCAGAGTACAAATGCTGTCACAATAACCTCCCTAACCTTTAGTATTGCTGTCTGCTGCAGATGTACTTAAATTGTGCTGACTCGTATACCCTTCTTTTGGTTAAAAACAGTAATGATAAGGTGCAAAAATGCTCCTTTCCCTTAGGAATGGAATATAGTAAGTCTATAGAGTTAACTGAAGGTACACAGTTTGACCTTAAGAATTATGGTATACCTTTAAGAATAAAGTTATCTCATCTCAGTCATCTTTTGAATTAATCAGTCAATTCCAGAGAAAAGGGGAGCATGATCTGGTAACGGTTTTGGGTATCAAAATTATGTAGCCACCTCTCATGCCGTAAGTCATATGCCATAAGTCAAACCAAAGCTTATTTCAAAGCTGTTAAAGCCGTTTATTTTTATTTGTTTAGCACCTGGCTGTTCCTGGCCAGTGATAATGTTTGTGATTTATTTCATATTATAGGCTGCCCACAGTGACCACTCTGTAAACATGAAGCTGGTCCTATAGTTAACAATATGTTGGATACTCCTTATTTGCTTTTGTTTAATGGCTGGAAATGTAATAATTCCATTTAGTGTAATTTATATATTTATGTATAAACAATATACATAGTATATTGTGATGTATTTCAAAGAAAAAAAATAATTACAATAAAAATTACAATAAATTCATGATTGTTTAAAGCTTTAAAGTGACAGCATATGAAACTGTGTTATTATGAAGTATGTCTTTTATTATTTTAACTTTAACAGCATATTCCCCCATCTTTATTTATAGAGGTTACAAACAGGCTATAATTACAATGAAGGCTAAATCCTAGATGTAGTTTTGAAATATTAGGCAGCAAAAGCAACCCCTTCTTGATCCAAAATTATGATATTTCCTACTGAATATTTCAAAAGATGATGCTGAAAGAATACCTTTTGTGTTTTCATGCAATAGATCTTAACTCCCTAATGTGTTGTGTTCTCTTTTTTGTTTGGCAAACAACAATTTATTTAAGGGGTTGTGCAAATGACACTTTAAAGCCCTGCTGTATCTATGCAGTACAGTAAAAACAAAATACTACTTTAAACTGCATTGTTTCTTTTTCAAGCAGATAATAAACAACCAGTCAACAGATTTAAAGTTTCTAGTAGGAACATTTTTTTCTAGTCGCCTTCCTCAAAAAATAAAGTCTCTTTAAAAATGAATGCACTTTTTGGTCTAAAGTATTTGGAACACAAAAGTGTTTTAACCACACATATTGCTATAAAATAAAACTGCATAGCCGGACATCTCCAGTCATAAATACTATGTAGAATGTGTCATTTTGAAGTCGTTGTCTTCAAATGAGTTATAGGATGCCATCTTTGCCCCAAGTCCTACCCCGGTAAATCTGCCCCAGTAAATAAAAGTGCTGTGAAATTAAAGTGCTTATGAGCACTTGTCATCTTGAAGACCATGCAATTAACAAAGCTGCATAACGCTGAAGTGCATGGTGGATAAAAATTGCTCCATGGCACCAGTCACTACATAGTTTCAAACTGCATCAGAAATGTCATGAAATAGGTGTCCATGGCATAAGAGTTTACAATATTGGACCAGAAGAAGTGGAACCATTTATTTTTTCTGTTTTCTGTGATTAACCACTGTTTAGTATCTGGTATTCTATTTTGTCTTTGAAGTAACCCAAGAGAAATTTAACAATTACAATGCATAATACCAACAGTAAGGTTTGGTGGAGAAATAAGAATGGTATTGGATTGAGGATATTCTTAATGATATAGCATGCAATGACATTTTGGAGAACTATTTGCTGGGAAATCAGTCTGGGAAGATCCTTTTCTGCATGTTTGTATCCTTGTGCAAAAAGCAAGTTCCATTAATACATGGTATGAAGAGTTTTTTTCTGTTCACAGAGCCTTGACCTCAACCCAATTAAACACCTTGGGATGAATCAGAGCATTGACTGTGAGTCAGACCTTCTTGTCCAGCATCAGTGTTTGGCCTTATAAATGCTCTTTTGACTGAATGGGCACATATTCCAACAAACACATCTTGTGGAAAGCATTACAGGAAAAGAAGACTCTCATAGATGCAAAGCTGTGTGGAACTCCATATTAATGTAAATGGATTTGAAATGGGATGTCCAATAATCTTATATAGGCGTTTGTCTACAAGATCCTATAATATAGAAAAAATGGAATATTAAAATTCAAGTTTAAGGGGTACTAGTAAACTAAATTATGGGAATTTGCAAACTATTCATCATAAAAAACTACAAGTCACCGGATTCATGTTATTATAGGATTTAACTAACATGGGGTAAAATTCATCTGTAGATGTAATTCTGGATATTTATAGCAGATGTTAGTAGTGCTTTAGAATGTAGTAGAGAGTCCTGTAGATTTTATTTAGAGAAAGTTTAATATAGTATTTGTGACTGCTATGTTTTAAAAGTATCAGACTCTTTTCTCTTGAGGCATGTGTTGCACAATTGGTTGAAAGAAAGTTTAGTATTATTTTACATAGTACAGAATCCTCTTCTTTGATGATGCAATACCTTTTTTGAAGAAAGCTCATTTTTTTTAGTTCCAGACTCTCAGAGGGGCATTTTACTCTGTGATGACAACTTGACCATTTTTTTTTTGTTTGCAGTAGAATTTATAGTGTACTACCTTTGGGACCTCTCAGTAGGTCTGCAAAGTTTGTATAAATTGAAGATACTTTCCTTGACGTTTGCCTTGAATATCAAAAACGTATACATGCTCAATGAGTGCAACCAAAAAAATTTGAAGGGTCACTCATGCCTGTTTCTCATTTGAACTGGCTGAAAAATGAGGTAAATGTTAGATAATTGAGAGTAAATGAGTACTGTACAAGTAGGCCATGGAAAGAATTCAAGTAACTGTCAAGAAGCACTTTTTTCAGATTCCCCTTACTCTCCTGCTGATGCTTTGTCTGTGGGAGGGCTGCTGAAAAGTGCTCTACCAGGATAAATCTCCACACAGCAGTTTTAACCACCGCAATTTTATTTTTGACATAATTTCTGGAAGACACTGTTCAAAGCAAGTCAGTATACAGAATACATGTTTGTGAGAAAACTTGGACAACCTTTCGTGCTGAAACTGATGTCATGGGCAAAAATATTTGAGAATGTTCAGTTTATATAAGGACGTACTCCAAGTCCCCAAGCAAATTTTAGTCTTGTTGGTTAAGGCAAGTTTGTAAAATGTAAGCATGGCCTGGCCTGTTTGCTTGCAAATCATGTTCAACATGTGGTTACAAATGCAGTAAAACAATGAACACATTGACAAGTATCATGTTTAATTTGGGTCACTGTAGTGCAGTCATGGTGATATAGTACAGACTTTCCATATGCACCCTCATCCAATTTCCCTAGACCTATTTATTGTTCTTTATGAAGGCAACTTGAATTTGTTCACCAGTGAAGAGAAGCCTTTTCTTTCAGGTTTAAACAAGACCACCACAGTGAGACATCCTGTAAAACTGAGGTAAAGACGGTGTAGAGAACGGCATGGCATGCCTTTTCCCATCTTGCTGTAATTTATGCTACCCCCAGCCACCTTTTAGAAAACATGCAGACACACACGTGCACACACACACACACACACACACACACACACAAACACACACGCACACACACACACACACACACACACACACACACACACACGCACACACACACACACACTACCCACTTGACTAGTCTACTGAGTAAAAAGAATAACATTTCAGAAATGTACTGGGGTTCAGCTCTGTACTATTACTTAATCTTGTTAAGTGATCTTATTTTGCTCAAAAATGTGCTTCTTGCTTTAGAGATAGGAAGCAGCTGTAAATATTTGGAAATATCTAGGCTATCTGGTTTATGGTCACAAAGAGAGATGCTTATATTACTTCACAGTAAGCTATTGGCTTGGTTGTTATCAGTGTTAAACATCTATGGCCTCCCACTGTATGACTGTTGAAGATGTTATGCAGTGAGTCAGCAACTGTGCTTCCATCATAAGGCTATCCTGTCCTCTGATCATGCTGATGCTTGGACCATAAGGCTTACATAAGTTTACATTTTTGATCAATGCAGAGTAAATCCTAACAATACAAAAAAGATCTGTACTGCCTCCCAGTGTTTCTTGGTCAGGAAATCTGGCTTGAGTCTGTTTTGGCCTGTTCAACTTTTGGCTGATCTGGGTGACTTTGAAGGAACCTTCCCCATTTTTAGTAACATGGCATTTAAATTTACATTAACATTAAATTTACGTGGCAGACATGCATGGTTCACAAACTTGGTTTGACTAGAGCATGGGTATTACTTGAAAAGAAATTAAGATTAGAGGCTTATTTAAACCATACAAAAATACATTTCACAACATTAAAAGGACATCAGTTCTTTTAAAAACATCTTTTAACATCATCATGAGTAAGTTTTGAATCAAACTATTCCTTCCAAGCTAGCTAATGAAATGCAATGCCAGTTGTTCTGACCTCAAACACACATTATATATTGTGAGTCTAAAAGAACTGACGGATATATTAATATTTAGATTAGACATTGCACTGGATGTCTACTAACTTCAAATGTCATTCAACAAATTAAATTTTCAGTTACATTCAATGACATACATTTTTTCTGGAAAAAAAAAAAATTGAGAAATGCATATTTAATACAAGACAGCATTTCTGATTTGGTGTAGTGTGATAATTCAAGCTTGTCATGGAAACTTTATAGTTTCAACAGATAGCTTTTAAAGGTCAGTCAATTACACTTGTTGAATTGTCAGTCATCAGAAATGATCTGTCAAGGAATCTGTTTTGCTTGAGTTAAGTAGGGTTTTCCAGCATTAAAGCTTTGGAATAGTTTGCTTGTGAGTTTATAAGGCCTTTATCATATTTAATGTTTTGTATATTAAAATGTATAAATTATGTATATAAATATAGAGAGCTATATATAAAAGAATGCAATAACTAAAATGTAAAAAACAAAAGGAAGTCTTAATATAGCAGGTTCCAATCCCAGAGTTCCTTTATTTAAGCTTTTCCAGGAATTTTGGTAATCGATGGCATATCCCTCATTGTCCTACAACTACAATAATAGACCCACAGATATATGGAGGAACTAGAATAAGGAACACTTTGTGTTATGCTAATACAGCCTGGTAAGATATCAAGCTAATCAAGAAACATGCACTAATGAGATAAGAAGATGACTGAGCCAGGAACTGGGGATGGGGAAAAATATGAGGAACCAGGAAGTGCCATGTTGGGATGCCTATTGTAGCAGCAGCTTGTCATATACCTACTTATGAAGCATACGCTCTAATGGGGCTAATGCAGAAGCAATGAAGGCCAGATGTGATGGAAGAGGCTGAGAAAGCTACAGTGTTTTGGGTCAGAGAAGCTCAAGTATTGAATGCAGGGAAGGCTAGAGCACCAGGTGTCAGAGGCATAGGACTGAAAGAGGCCAGAAGTGCTGAAGTAGTGCCAGATAGAAGAACAGGAGCAATGCCAGCTGGAGGGACTGGAAGAGCCCTGACAAGGGCTGTAGCACATAGTGAAAGGAAGCGAGAAGACAGAGCCAAGCACAGTGCCAAATCCACAACCACCAGGCATGGCTTAACTCGGACTGGGACCAGGACTGTATTGTATCTGGAAACTGAAACAGGAACACAATAAGAAACCGTAACTAATGTGCGTGTTGGGGGAGCATTCATCAAAAACTTAGCACCTGCTTTCTGGGCTGGAACTGAGAGCTGAAAAATGCAATCTATGGCAGGCACAGAGTTATTGTAAAGACCAAGAATGGATATGGTAGCTGGCCTAGCAGATAGAACAGAAGGAGGTCCAATAGGTTTGTCATACTATTTGGTCATCTGTAGTAAAGAGCTAACAATGACTCAAGAGTGACACAGGGACTGAAGGCAGAAGCAAATTGCTCTCATTCTCCTTAAATGACTCCTTCAAATGACAGCTGAAACCTGCTCAGAGAAGGACTCTGAAACCATTCACGGTCTTGGTATCAAAAATCTGGTCCTTGATTAAGACAGAAGTCCACCCATGAGGGGACCGGAGAAATGATGAAGACCATTTTAACTTGTATTTTCTTTCTCTGGAGAAAGGTAGCAGGCCATATAGACTGTTCTTTACCATTTTTGTAAATTGCTTCAATTCCATGTCCAGTATGGTGTGGAAGGCAGCCTAATACCAATAACTTTGTCCAAAGATTTATAGACCCAATTAGAGCTAAGAAGAAAAAAAAAGTAATCCTGGAACACCTAATAAACTCATGTGACACGGAGAAACGTATATAAAATGAGTGTAAAGTAGAGAAGGAAATATTAATGGTAATGAAGCAGAATGGAGATTATGGTTTTGTTGAGAGGGAGTTAAATTGGATGCATATTCAATGCATAAAAAAGTGCTAAAATAACAGCAACTTATAAATAACTGCAAATGTTTCTGAACTATTATATTTAAATAAATAGTTTTTTTAATGGAACTAAAATTATGTCTCTGGCATCACTAAAATAAACTTTTTTTTTTAAGAAGAAAGGGTCTCTTTTGAAGTTAACACATCCATCTGCCTGTAGCCTAAGCTCACTTATTGTAACATAATCCCTGTGTTTTGTATTTGTTTATGTTTTCCATGTGCTCCTGTTCCATGTGCTTTTGTTTTGTTGCTATCCCTGGTCCTGCTTCTTCCTTATTGTGTTCACTCTGTTTTTATTGAAGCCACTCCTATCATATGTGTTCCTAGTCATACTAAGACTACCCCTGTATCTCAGTTTGTCATTTGTCTGTTCTCAGTTTCATCCTCAATGCCCATTAGTGCTGTGTTCTGTTCCATGCTTTGTTCCTTGCATCTGTTGTACATTTGTTCCTTATTCTTGTAGTTTCCCTGTGTAATCATTCAAAGTGGAGGAAATGTCTGACATTGGACTCTGAATAATATCAAAGAATAATATCAAAACTTGATTTAAAGTAGAATATGGTCCTTACCGCACATTAGCTCACATATAAATAACCTATAATAACATAACATTCTTTTCTTCAAACCATTTTAAGTACTAAAAATAAATGATGTTACATATACTTATGCTGGACAGTATTAGAATAAGCGTATTAGAAGGAAACACTTTACCAGAATCCCTGCGATGGGCTGGCGGCCTGTCCAGGTTGTGTCCCCTGTCCTTCGCCCTGTGTGAGCTGGGGGACTTTACCAGAATGAATTTGAATTTCTTGACCACCAAGTTTTGTGCGTAGTTGTTAAATCTTAAGTTTACATCTTACATCTTCAGTCATGTAAGAAACTCTGAATGTTAATAGTGTGTACTCAGCTTGTGATGGGACCAGTAACATTTTTCCAAATTAGTTTTAAATAAATATGTAACACTGATGTACTACTACTTACAAGTAAAATTACAAATGGTGCAGTACAGATAAAAAAGCAGAGATGATTTCTTAACTATTCACAACTTCAGTGAAAGTATTAGAAGCTAATTTTTTATAATGGCGGTCCAGCAGTGCACTATTCAGCTGCATTCAATTTAAAAGGCCGCAGTTAAATGTATAGTTGATTAATAATGCAATTAGAGGCTGTGGGATGTACACATTATGCCAATACAGGGAGTCTGTGAACTTTCAAACTGTAATTATGTTTAAACCAGTTCCTCCTACAGGCAAGGATTCTGAAGAGTGAGGTTTTCCTTTAGTGGAAAAATAAAGTGCCCACCCTCTGAAGAGCAAAAGCTTTGAGGATAGGAAACCCTCATGCTATTTGTTTACAAACCACAGGGCTCCAATATTTTCTATGCTTAGATCTCTCTGAAGCTCCACAGACTATCCACATTTTTCAGGCCTGATACATTTCCACAGAATGTTATACTATAAGGCCAGATTAAACCCCTTTGAATTTGGTTAGGCCTTCCCACATTCATTGCTAAAAGGGATTCCAAACTCATGCAATGCCTGCAATTTTCTTGTGTAAATCTACATCTAAACATGATAAACCATCTCCAGACTGGATAAATGGATGGAGATGTAGATGGATGCGCATTAACGTCAAGCTACTGTCAGAATTCCATGGATGTGGGTGAGTCTAATTTGAGACACTGTGTTTAGTTGCTTTGTTAAAATCCATTTGAAATGTGCAGTTTGAGGCTGTACACATTTACTCAGCATGTGTTACTATATTTAGATATGAATGGTCTTTTCTCTTAAGTCATTTTCTGACCTCATCAGATTATACAACCATTAGTTGCATGGCAATATTTTATAAAACATTACTGTGTATTGTTTAGACAATAAAACACTATTGTTGATTTTATTTATGTATTTATTTATTACATTTAAAATGTGGAGGACATGCTGTAGAGTCTGCCCAATAATAATTGACTGAAATAACCGAAAGGTCATCTTGTTAATATCAAACATCTCTTTTTATTCTGTCCTATAAAAGTGTATTCATTTCAGTAATTATAAAGTATGTACATCAAAGCTTGCTAATTAACTGGTGACCTTTTATGGGTTGTGGAAAGATGAAGGAGAGGCCATTAAGCAAGCATGTCCTTAGATGGCATTGTTAGGTATGCTTATGGCTGGCTGACAACTTCAGCATGCCATCCTGTGAGAAACAAGGGCTTCTAATTCCGCCTCTGATTCAGATTTTCTCATAAGGTTTCAACTGGAAACTCATAAATCTCCAAAAGAATTTCTGTCTCTTTCACAAGAATGCACTAAAATTGTGGTTTTCTTAACTTAACTTGCAGAAATATACATTCTTAATTCTAAGAGTAAAATATTCAGAAGAATTTGTGGAACAAAAATGATTATAGATATGACTCATTGATATAGATATGACTCATTATAACTATTACCATTGCTATGGAAAATATATTGCAGATAGCATTTTGTCTTTCTTTCAATCATGCATAAACCTAAGCATTGTCACAATTACTGTTGTTTCTTTCAGTATGATTTTAACATAGGTTCTCTAAATATTTCAGTCTATATCTCTAGCTCACAGTTAGACATGTGGTAAATATCTACAGATGATAACAGCCTTGGAAGCACATAAATATTACCATATGTGTGTAAAGAACTGATAATAGTAGGAACAGTTATACTATTATGGTCAGTGAAAGAGCTTGATCTGATAATATTTGTCTCAGGCGGTGGACGTCATGTTACGACCATGAGAAAAACTACTGAATCAGTGGTTATATTTCAGCCAGGGGACTAGCATGGAAGAATGTTGAGAACATTGCATTCTTAAAAGTTTGTGTCATTTTAAAAGGTCCAGAAAGATAATTGGTGTTGATGCTTATAATGATAGTGATGAAATGCAATGTCTGCTTAACAAAAATGGTATTTAAGTAATATTGCTTTACCACAGAAAATTACAGCAGCACATAGAACCCTAATAGTTCACATGTCAAAGTAATTGAGACCTTTAAATACGTTTCCTGCATTTATTGTTTTACAAGAAATGCTTCATTACTCTTGAAAAATGTTTAAACCTAAAGCAATTATGCTTGCATGTCTTTAGTATGTAAAACATTAAACCACAAGTATGAAAAGAAAGTATTTATTGTTCATTTTACAAAGATATTCTAAAATAGCCTCAACAGCCTTGTTGGTACCCCTGAAAACGATTAGAAATCATTGCATTATAGCCATATTTCAAAGTAATTGTTCAACCTTAATTAGGATTACAGGTTTATCTCTTCATCAGCCATTCAGACTACTTAAAGTGAGAAAACTTGCAACTGTGCTGCTTAGTATTATTGTGTCCACCACAGTAAGCATTGAGCAAAGAAAGCAGAAATGAGAAAAAAAGATAGATATCCATGTTAAAGGAACAGGCACTTAAACTATTTCCAAGCACCCTGATGTTCCTCTGACTACAGTTCTAATATTATTAAGCAGTATAAGTTCCATGGGACAACTTCCCAGGAAGTAGCTGCAAGAGGAAACAAAATCCCATGTTGATCAGAGGGATGGTGTGAATGCTAGTCCACGAGCCAAGGAAAACATCCAAAGTCATTCAAGCTGAACTCCAAGGTCAAGGTATGTCACTGTCTGATCGCACCATTCATCACCTTTTGAACAACAAGGGGTTCTATGGAAGACACAGTACTCCACTTTTGAGAAAAAAAAAAAAAAGTCAAAAGCCAGCTTGGAGTTGCTTAAATACATGCTGATAAATTCCAGTGTTTCTGGGTGAATGTTCTCTGGATGAAGAAAAAAAATTGAGCTATTTGGCAAGTCATATCTGCTCTATGTTCAAAGATGGAAAAATTAAGCAAAGAACATCCATACCTTCTGTGAAACATGGAGGGCGCTCACTAATGTTTTGCTTTGCTGCATCTGGCACTGGGAGTCATAAATCCTTGCAGGGCAAAATGAAGTCCCCAGACTATCAAGGCATCCTAGAGCGAAACATAATGTAGTATAAGGAAACTTCAGCCACAGCAATGGGTCCAAAAAAAAAAAAAGAAAGAAAAAACCTTTCTTAGTGCTCAATAGAGCAGCTATTATTTCTTTTTAATGACAATTTTGATTAATGAAAGTGATTTTCTAAACTGCTGTTTTTAAAAATATTACAGAAAAACAAGGTTAACTGGAACTAACTAACTAGGCAAAAGTTGCTGGTGAAGCCATACATGTCACTTTGTGACGAAGGCCTTTGTTTAGAGTGTCTTTAATGGCAGAACAAAATAGGCACATTAGACTTCTAGTTTCATACAGTACATAATTGAGATGTTTAAGAGCAATAAAATGCTTCTCTTGTTGCTAATTTTGGTCCAATTTGTCTGTGATATTTATATGTTGGCTGAGAGATGTCACACTGCTGACCTTGAGCCTGTTAATAACAAGACAGGACCTGTAATACCAAAGAAGTAAAACATTTCTAAAGACTACAGAATCCTGCCTTTTAGGGTCTGTTTTTTTCTGTGATTTTTTTTTTCTTAATGACCAAATTATCTGACCAAATTAAAGCTTTTATAAACCAATTAAAAGAATTAAATGACTACTTAACAGCAATTATTCGTGCCGCATATGACAATAGTTACCAAACTATATTTTACGTGTTTGTCACTGAGCAGGTTTTGGTCTGAGTATTTTTGCAGCATAAATGGACACAGATTTTCCACAAAGATCCGTCTGCAGTGGATGAGTGAAAGTCTGCCTGGGCTACATCCAAAGGAGGAAGATTCCAGATAAGTCTTCTTGCCAGTAATTTAATTCAGACCACATGTGTCTGGGGGTGGGGAGCTTATGGCCTGTAAGGACAACATGAGAAAAAAACATAGCTACTGCTTTCAAACCTCTTCTGTTTATTATATATTCAACAAACAATTGTCTGATATGTCTCAACCCATATATACATTTAGTGAGTTGGCATTTTATTAGTTATATGTGTCTTTTTACTTCTAGAATTAGTGAAGTGCTAATTAGATTTATGTATTATATTCACATGCAGACATCAGTAAGCCAAATGAAGAATGTTTTTCCTTCTCCTGAAAAGTTAGTTTACTTGTTATAAAAAGTCCAAAATATTTTTTACATGTTAAATTTTGTTTACGATACAATAGATCTGGGCAGCGGTGGCCTATAATAAATGTTTTATGTTTAGGTACTAGGTCCCCAGAATGGAAGATCGTGGGCTCGAATCACTTACCAGTAATTTGCCCTGAAGTATACTGCAGTAAGGTACCGTTCCTGTCACTGCTTCCCGGGCACTATCAATTACTGCCCCTTGCTGCATGTGTGTATGGGTTAAATGCAGAGGCTGCGGTGCAGCAGTGGCCTAGTGGTTAGGGAGTTGGCCCCAGGAAGGCATGTGAATGTAATACATAAATCTGATTAACATAATAGCACATGTGACTAATTATAGAAGGTCATGGGTTCAAATCCCAGACCAGAAGGTTGCCCTGAGGTACCCTTGAGCAAGGTACCGTCCCATCACTGCTCCCCGAGTGCTTTAAATAGCTGCCCCCTGCTTCACAGTATGTGCTGGTAAAGAGCAGAGGTTGAATTTCATTGTGACTCACTGTGTGCTGTGCTGTGTTTCACAATGACGAAAACAGTCACTTTCTCTAGATATTTGTGCACCTCCCTTTAGTCATATTTCTCCTTCTAATTATAAGTATGTGTTAATTTAAGCTCATTTTACATACATTAATGTATTTATGCATATTATATGTTGTGGGTGAATCACAATAATATGCAAAACATGCAGATGAGTTATGGTCAAGAGCTGTTGCACATGGGCCGTATATTTAGAGTGCCTTTGTCATTGATAATCCCTCAGTATCAGCAGATGTCTGGAGTGAAATCAATAATTTTTGAGTTATGGCCCAGAAGGGCTTGACTAGTTTGGTCATCTCTTTCAGGGTGGGCTTTTTCTAACATATTTAATATTCTCATTCACAGAAGCAGAAAGAAGGTGGCTGATGTTGTGGTATTTATGCATGATTGTTATCACATGCACTATTTCTTAACTAACCAATTATATTGCTCTATTTAAACATGTTTAGATCCTGCAACAGCAGTGTAATATGTTCAATGAGCCTTTAGCTAAGATTTTTAGTATTTTTTTGGATCAATTTATATCATATTTACAATACTTTTGTTTTTTAGGCATTTAAAGTGGTGTTTTAATATCTTGAGACTCAATAACTTGTTAATGGTGATAAGGCTCTAACTTGATTATACATCTGGCAGATATATACTGAACTTGAAAATTGATGCCTTTATTTTTGTTCACTATCAGTGAATAAAGAGGACACAATTAAAAATACATAATACCTAAAAATACCAATTTTCCTTTTTTCAGTCATAACTGGTTCTGAAAACTTTTTTCAGGTTTTGTGGTGGTTGGCAATCAGCTGCCAGAAGTGACAAATGAATATGAAATCCTTTTGTAGATATCTGCTTGCTGATAAAATGTGTCAGAGCACTTCATTCATCCGTAACACCTCATTTTTATACAGACTTTACTTTAGTGAGGTTAAAAAAGTGTATGTTACTAAAGATTAACAACACAGATATCTAATGCAGGTGATAACATTTTGGTTGTGCTGCTTATGCATTTTTGCTTTACATTCCAGTGCTGTGGTGTAACTACATCTGGCAGTAGGGGAAACATTCATCTATATCTTCATTAACCTTTATTTATTACATATGCTATGTGCATTCAGACAATGTACATACCTAATAATGTTAAGAAAAAATCTCTTAAATTCAAAGTCACTTTATATGCATATGATCTGGCATATTCGTAAAGAGCACATCGGGTTTTTATTTGTAAAACTTCAATTTTAATGGCTTGTATTTGGAGAACAAGAAGATAAATAGCTGCAGTTCTTTGCAGCTGGCTTTGGTAATTCTCAACACCTTAATGGTTGCACAGAGCTCTCACTACTTTAACCGATGTTTGATAGTGAATCAATGCAACTGGATTTAAGATAAGTAGAACATTGTGCAACTGCTTTGACAAATAATAATATGATTGTGTCTCTTGTTGGGATATTTAAGAGTCTTAATTGTCATTTTTTCAGATGGCATGTTTTATATGGTTTGCAATACCAATAATTATTCTTAAAGAGGCTTTTAATTTTGGGTCAGACTGATTCAGAAGCATTGCTGTGTTAGTTTGTATGGATATATGTAACTGATGTGACACATTAAAGTGGGATTCAAGGCAGGAGATTGGCTAGAAGACTAGGACACCACCAGCACTTTCACTGCTTTTGCACAAACCAATCTTAAGTCATTGAGTTATTAGCTCCATGTTCGGGGTTGTTATTTCCTAAGTGGCCTTGACAGAGGAGATGGAAAAAGTACTACTTCTTTCCTTCTCTTCAGCTTGTTTTATGAACAAGTACTTTTCATTCTATTTGAGTCCCTATATCAAAGAAATAACTACTATGAATAAGTATTTGTTTATGGTTGTAGGCCATTCTATCAATCACCAGTGCCTGCTGGCACAGAGGAAATCACTGCCCTCCACAAAAGTTATTAAGTTATTTTAGTTTCACTTAAGAAATTGAGTGGAACAAGTCCAAATATACAGTGATCAAAATATACAGTTCAGTGGTTGTAGAAAGTGAACTATTGTGAGGCATTCCAGTTTTAGTATTGGACTAGTACTTAGTTACAATCACTAAATTTCTGTCCCTTGGTGAAATTTGCCCTGTTCTTTTGACAACTGTGCTGGACTACAAAACCTGATTCTCTCACTGTGTTCCAAGCAGTGAGTAATCCACTGGCTTTCCTGTATCAGGGGTCTCAACCCCCCACCCCCTGTTGTACCTCCCCCTCTTTCAGCTGCAAGGAATGTATGCGAGAGTCTTTCCTGAAACCCAAGCCAGTGAACATCCAGAAACACCTGGCAGAGCTCAAAAGGCTAGCGGGGTTTGATTATTCATTGCTTAATCATCCAATGAATTCATAGCCAATCTTTCTTCCTTTTTGAGTTGTGTTACTGTCAGCTGTGAGCACATGGGTTGAGTTTGTGAAGCACCTGAGTATATTTATTCATGACAAATATTTATTACAAATATTTGTCATTATTAACCACTGTTTGTCTGGAAAGAATCATGCAGCTGTCTTTAAGCATAAATGAGAGGCAGAGGTACTGCAGACACAAAAAGTCCATGTTCAGTTAAGGGCCTGCTTTAAGAACAGATTGCAGACATAGTCATTGCATAAAAAGTATAGAATCATAGACAATATACAGTACTGTGCAAACGTTTTAGGCAGGTGTGAAAAAATGCTGTTAACAAAGAATGCTTTCAGAAATGGAAGTGTTAATCATTTATTTTCATCAATCAACAAAATGCAGTGAATGAACAAAAGAGAAATCTAAATCAAATCAATATTTGGTGTGACCACCTTTTGCCTTCAAAACAGCATCAATTCTTCTAGGTACACTTGCACACAGTTTGTGAAGGAACTCGGCTGGTAGGTTGTTCAAAACATGACTGTGTTTCAACCTCCGTGTGACATTGATGATCATCAGCACCTGTTTGGTAAAATTGGTTGATCATACACCGACTATAATCCTACAAAAGCCCCGACTTTGTACAAGTGTACCTAGAAGAACTGATGCTGGTTTGAAGGCAAAAGGTAGTAACACCAAATATTGATTTGATTTAGATTTTTCTTTTGTTCGCTCACTTTGCATTGATACAAATAAACAATCATTATTTATATTTCTGAAAGCATTCATTGTTTACAGCATTTTTTTCACACCTGCCTAAAACTTTTGAACAGTACTGTACAGAATATACATATACATTAAAAAGTGAAAGTGACAACCCTTGTCATTGCAAGGTCACAGCACAGCACACAGTGAACCACAACAAAATTGGACCTCTGTATTTAACCCATGCACTCAAACACCGTGCAGCGGTGGGCAGCTATTGAAAGTGCCCGGGGAGCAGTGACAGGGATGGTACCTTGCTTAAGGGTACCTTAGGGCAACCTACTGGTAAGGGATTCAAAACCACAATCTTCCGATGCAGGGGCAACTCCCTAACCACTAGACCACCGCTGCCCCGTTGGTTATTTTATACATAAAATAAACACAGTTTGAAACTTTTCTACTTTATCACTCCATCCTGGTCTTGCATCTTCTGCACTCTGGCTTTACCTCTGAGATCATGACATGTTCACCTGTTTCTGATTAGTGTATTTGGTTTAAGTGCTCATCTTCTGTTTAGTTCTCTGCATCAGGGGTCTTTTGTTTGTTCCTTTGTATGCAAAAATGTTTATCTGTTCTGTTATATTTGGAGATAGCCAGTGGTAAAAGGACTGAACTGCAACTGTAAAGTCACTGCTTCAACTCCTAGTACTGATTAACTGCTTGTGCCCTTTGACAAAGCTCTTAACTTTCTTCTTTTGGTAACACTGTGTTGCTTCTATCCTGGGCATGATTAGGCAACAAAATGACAAATTTTTTGCTGCAAAATCAATAATTTATCTTTTACATGTTTTGTTCATGCTAGTTTATGCTTTAGTATATGCCTACACCTTTTCAGCTGACTTTGGCACTTGGTTAACATCTTTCCAGTAGTTATGCTGTCTGATAATTGCGGGTTGCATGCTTCTCTTTTAAACTGGACTTATGGATCTATTTGAATAAATCATAGCTAGTGAAAATGGGCATTTTGTCAAAGTCAACAACTCTGAGTTATGGAACAATCCACTACAAGAGACTCAACACATACACACTGCCTCACACACATCCATGATTTTAAAATGTCATCTATTTCTTTTTGTTTTTGCGCCTACATGACGATCAGGGGCCTCTTCTGTAACATTCATTATCTTTTCAAGAAAAAGCCCTTTTTAATTTTTTTCCATAGAATGACCATATTTGTCATTGAAACTACATAATACATTATTTGAAGACCATTTTGGTTCTTGAATACACTCAGACAGAGACTTTTCTGACTTATGTAGAATTACAGCCTTGGTGACAGATATGTTACTGATGATGCAGCCTTTTTAAAAAATTTGCAATTAAAATAATGTTCTCATTTCCTGTTTTGAAGATTTAGAAGAGATAAATCATTGATTATGTGTCCATTTTCTTCTGTCTCTGTAGAAAACATCTTATTGCAACAAACGTTAAGCCATCAATATATATAGACAAAAAAACTGAATGGAAATGTGTTATTATATGAAAGGTTTCCTCTTTTGGCAAGTCTACTATTGCCTGAATGCCAAAATAGTAGGAACGTTCTGGAAGATGAAGGAGAGAATATCCAAGATCAACATCAGATTTGATGAGATTTCCAGGTGATTGTGTGTTTAGTGAAAACAGCATCACCTAGAAGCTAAGTAACATGAGGCCGTACAGAGCTTAGGAGCCACAATGTCTGGATTCATCTATCGCTTCAAGAACACTTTCTGAGTAAAGAGAAGTCCAGTACTTACTTGTATGAAAAGCGAAGAGATAAATCATGTCTTGGTTGCACTAAAGTTGTCATTACAGTTCTACTCATGTGATTTCTGCCAGATGGTGCCTTGAGTGTTTAGGGCAGAAAACACAAAGCTCTGTTTGATTTAAAAATAAACCCAGATGTTATAAGATTGCTTTGGTAGAGTAATAAAATAATGTTCTTTTAAAATGATATATTTTGATGTTCCAAATTCTGGAAAAAAAATCCTTTAAGCTAATTTTTCATCATAAAAAGATTTTTTACTTTTTCACAGGGGAGCTCATATGGTTCCTGTAATTCTGAAAGCATAATATGTAAACTGTTCATTCAAGTGAAAAGTATTTTCTGAACATTTATTGGTTGTATCATAGCCTGCAATTACAGCTTCAATAGCAAAAGTTTGGCAGGTGAAAATGTTTAAAAATAATTTTTACAAATGTCTCAAAAATTGGCACTAAAAGGTTTTTTTTAAAAATACTTATGTTCAGTTATTATTATTTAAGTTGCAAAACTTTAAGAAGCAGAATGAAGAAATGAATACATGGGCTGAGCTAATCATGAGAAAACTGCAAAGCAATTTTAAAAAATTTAAATGGAAAAAATTTTCATCTTGAAAAAGTCGATTACCTTCAATAAGTTGAATAATGCTGTTATGTGAGTACAGTACAGTAAAAGATATTAGCTTTGACGATGAGTGCGCAAAGCAAATGTAGCCTAGTTGATTGCCTTAGCATACATCAATGAATATGTTGTAAATGTTGTATATATTATTATTTTAAATGGAATTTGTTTTATTTTTTTCCCTAAAATTCACAGGTAATCAAATATAACACAAACAAATTATAACACAATGGGAAGGTCTTGGTTTAAATTCTTTTTTTATCCTTGTCTGCTCATGCAAAGTAATGTTATCAAAATCAGAAAATGCACATTTTATTGGAGGATTACTGGAAAATAGGAATTTACCCTTTTAAATGTTCTTATAATGGCAATGACTGACATGAAAATAAATCTGATGGCTTTAAAATGTCCTCATTTGAGCTCTGTGGGTACAGTTCAACCATAAAATGAACACACTGAACAATCACCATCTTTTTTAGAGAAATTAAATCTCTGAAGTATGGAATGTATGGAAAGCATTCATGTTTACCTGTTCCATGCACTTCTGTAATTGGGAAAAGATTCTTACTTGACACAATTTTTTAAATTCTTACATTTGCAACATTTTGCCAACCTAATCAACGGTGATGTAAAAATAGCCTATTTACCACACCTTTTTAAAAAGATTAGATTTCCTTTGATGGTCCTTCTTTCAGGCTGCCTTTGGTTTGGTTTATCAAACCACAAAAGACTGTTCACTGGAATACAGAAGTCATGTGTCATATCTGACTGACATGCACAGGCTGGAGATCTTTTTTAATTCAGACAGTCTAAGAACTCATGGATACTAGGGGCTTTAGCAAAGTCTGGGATGAGTAAGTGTGTGGTGCTTGTGAAACCATCTGTCACATAGATTACACCTCCGTCAGCATTCTCTCTATTGCCTACACCACTGTGGTCCCTCTGACCACATCACTCTCACAGATCCACTCGAGAGCCTAAGAGTCCAGCTAGTGGGAGAAAACGTGGGCAAGGCTGGATTTTTCCACTGCCTTGCTGTGTTCACACATTTTTTTTTTCGAGATAATACTGTGCATCTGTTCAGACCCCTGTACCCTTCCTTGATGCTTGTGGCAGATGGAGATCCTGAATGATTCGATTTAGCAACATTTTTATTTCTTTTTCACCCTTGAAAAAATGCTTTTCTTCCCACAAAAGTGTTACATCATTAAGAGAGTGGGCTGTTACACAGTCATATTGTTGATTATTGAACTGTGAGTTGTTGTTGTTTTTACAGTGGCCTGTCAACAGTCCAGATAAAATCATAACTGCCCAGGGCCTGGTTTCTCATACAAAGATTAAAAATGTACCTTTGATGGAAATTTCATTTTAATTTTGTCCAGAACTAGTCTTGATCTGTCTTTGAGACATCAGCCCCAGTGCTTTAGGTGGAGAGGATGAAACCGTGTAACAGAAATCCAAGGAAAGGTCTGGAATGAATTAAGAATTTATTCTATTCCTCACAGGAAACAATTAACGGTTGTGTTCTGGAGCCTCTGTAAACATTTTACAAGCCTTTACTGTTGTTCCTTCATGGAACTATGAGATTCAGAGATATCCAATGTGAAAACCTGGTTAACGCACATATTTTTGCAGCCTTTACCTCTACCTTTGGGGTTTTATTCTGCAATATGATTTCATGCCCATGTCTCATATTATATGATTTAACCACTCTTACTTCTAACATTGTCTTAAAAACATTTAAAGGCTATAATCTGTTAAGGTGTGGTTTCCTCAAATGATTGTTATATTGCTGTATAGTTCAAACACATTGAATGCTCTACATCTCACTGCAAAAAAAAAAAAAAAAAAAGTACCACTTTGTGTGTAGTAATTTTACTCCAAAGAACATTGGCAACATTTAAAGAAAAAAGTGTACAAAGAAAACTATCTATATTTCTTATATTTTTACCAAATAACATTTGAACACATTTGAACAGATCAGTTGCCCTTTACATTGTCAAATGTTCATAATAAATGAACCAATAAAAAAGCTCCACATTGCACAGAATATATTTAGTTTATACATGCCGATTAATAATTTTCCTTCTCCCTAAAATCTCTCATATTAGAATGATACTGAATAATGGGACATTATTCTTGGTTTTTAAAGGTAAAGCAAGATTACACCAGAAAACATACTGTTGTTTTATAATTAAAGTCCTTTAGAAAAGAAATAAAGTATTGTTTTGTGAATGCTTTTATAGCACTAGTTGTTTTTGAGGAGCTGCTGCAAACTATATTCCTTGCTAAATTGTATTTTTCTGAAAGTGTGTTTTTCACTTATAGTTGTTTGAGCTTTCTAATTCCACTTCATGTTTTTCAAAGATCATTGATAAGTCACCGGATCCTGAAACCCAAGAGTCTCATTAGAAAACGTATTTACAACACCCCCAGACAGAACTGGTCACATCTGCAGGACAATAAAAGAGGATGGACTTTCTTCACATTGTCCGCCAGGCCTCATGAATGGAAATAGCATGACATTTCCCTAGACAGTGTTTAAGTTCCGTGACTACAGTGGTATTACGAGAAATGAAAGTCAAATGAGATGTAAGCTGGGATGTCTGCATTCACACTTCCCTCAGTGGACATTCCTTCCTTAGCGCAATATTAATCCATTGCTCTGTTCCACCTCCCACTGCCTGCGTTTAAGCTTTTGGAAATGTTCTAAGCACTTTTGGTTACTTATCAAAGGGGAAAGAAGTTAAATTATTTGGAAGAAGCAATGTGACTTCTCTGATAAGCCTGATGATTGTTTATTTAGATATAACTAAACACAGGTTCTCAGAGGGTATTCAAAGAAGTCAAATTGTGATGAGATCTTAGCTCTTACATTCTCATTTTTGAAATTGAAAGGCTCAATTCTGATGTCTATACAAGTTTACTTCTCATGTTTTCCAGCATCCTAGAATGTAATTACACAAAATGCCCAGATTTTCTGTGATAATCTGTAATGCCCCCAGGCTGTTGGTTAGCATTGGTTGTTGAAAGTATGACATGTTGAAATGGTGTCAGCTGACAACAGAGCTACAGAAACCAATGGCATAAAATAGATTCCCCTTTCAAGGCCTATTTTCCAGTAGTTTTTTATCAAGTAGTAAGTATTACAACTACTGTACTTATGTCTCTAAGCTAACCAAAAGGATGCTTTCAGACAGGAGAGTCTGGTTTTGATTATTACTGTTTGGTGTCCAGTTGGCACAGCTACCTAACATTAAAATGTTTAAGGCCTGTCAGGGCTTTTTCTTAGCCCTAAACACTGTACTTATCTGTGTGAGATCAGAGATCTGTTTGTGTGAATGTCAGCGAAGAAAGGAACCCTGATTAGAACTTTAATTGACCCTCATAATCAAAGAATGAGTGTAAGAAGATGTTTTAACATGTAGTAAGTCAGTCTGATTCTTTAAGGTTTTTGAGTAGCAAATTCAGCCGCTTAAAGAACATATATATTTTAGCAGATTTATAAAGTAAGTTATATTTTCATTTAAATAAAACTTTAAATAGGGTTACCATGCTCATCTACAGAGGTACATTAGGTTCATTGTTTTACTGTAAACAATGTAAATGAAGGATAATTAAATTTTCTTTTGTTGCTGGACAGTTTTCTATGAGAACTAATTTTATTATGTTTATAAAGAAACTAATAATATTTCCATTAGTAAGAGAGCCTGAGAAATTGATAGCTGGTGACTGGTGACAACTTCTGAGGAAACAATTGATTTGAGGATGAGGATGGCAAACGCAAGGACTTTGAAAGGACTCCTCCACAGCATGCCTATTGGTGTTTTCTGTATGAGTTTTATATCATGAATGGAATCATGACTGCACACTGCATCTCTTGCTCCCTATGTGTAAAACTTATTTCTCATCAGTTTGCCAGTGCATAAACATCTTCTGATTGGGGCCTGTCCCCATCCTCTCCTTTCTGTCTAATGATATAATAGTTTATGCTTGTGGCAAGGGAATTTATTACAACAAGCATATGCCAGTGCCCTGATTAATGATCATAACTATCCAAGTTCTTTTCGTAATTTGGTGTCAAATGGATTGTGCAAGATGTTCTTCTAAATTATGTTTCGAATTATAGCCTGCATCTAAAGTGCTTTTATTGGCTCTGGCATTATTCAGTGCACAACATTATTCTTAGTGTGTACAAAGGGAACACAGGCTCATTGGCAGTAAAAGGGAAAAGTATTAACATAAATGGCATTTATGTTGGCCCTGCTGAAATAAAAGCATATACCATATACATTCATGCACTGAAAGAGTTTAAAAGAATGGCATCATCAATGTCAGAACAATAATTTAATTTTACCAAGTCCAATGGGATGTGCGTAAAACATAAAAACCACAAGTGAAAGAGTTCACTCTAATGTTAGACATGATTTAATGTGCATATTTCAGATTTACAATGTGATGGGGAAATATCCAACGGCAGTCAAGATCAATAAGAGCAGTTGACAGTTACAAAGAAATATTTACAGTCTAAATGTTTGATCCCACCTTTTTTTAACACTAATTTAAATGGCAGTGGTTGTGCAAAACATGCATGCTCTCCAACTTAAACTCACAAGTGCAAGCATGCACAGTAATAACATCACACTCCAGATGGTCTTTAGTTATTTGGTTTTAACTTCAGTTGATACCTTAGAGAGTAATTATAACATGCAGTTAAGAATGTAAAAAAGTATTTCAAAAGAGTTTTTAAAAATCTTGAATCTTAATAAGCCTCTAATCAAATTAGCTTCTGAATGCTTCCCATTACAGCAAAAATGATCTTTTTATTTTTGCAGAGCAAAAATAAAAAAAAATTCCAGAGCATGCACCATGGCAGCGGTGGCTAGCAGTTAGGGATTAAGCCCCAGGATCAGAAGGTAATGGGTTCAAATCCCAGATCAGTAGGTTGCCCTGAGGTACCCTTGAGCAAGGAACCATACCCATCACTGCTCCTGCACTTTAAACAGCTGCCCCCTGCTGCACGTGTGTGTATGGGTGAAATGCAGAGGAAGCGTTTCATTGTGTCTCACTGTGTGCTGTGCTGTATCACAATGACGTATTTTAGTGACTTTCACTTTTATTTTTTTCCCACTTGCATGCAGATGTTTGAACACCACCAATTAAATATTGGTTAAATTCAGAAAATAAGTTCACAAATGTGTTTTCTTTACAGGGTAAGTATATATCCTAAAATGTGCAGGGTGCCCAAGCTTCATGTTTGGTATAGTGTAGTAACACAGCTGCCTTTCATGCATCAGACCATGTTGTAACTCCCTTTACCCCAGGCAAGTACACCTGGCTGTACCAAAGAAAACCTTAGAAAAGACTTCCAATACTACATTCACTTAACCTGCTAACATGGTAGGTAGTTCTGGAAGGATACCTGCCAAATGCATAAATATATATGAAGGGAAACAAATCTAAAGAAGATTTGATGCTGAAAATGAAACACACATTAGGTTCAACACACAGTAGGGTTTTAGTCGAAGGAGAGCTTCTGGGAGTATCTGGATTTTCCAGTCATTCTGAGAATATTTACAGTAGGGTGGAAATTCTTCTTTGGCCATGCTGTGAAATAGCTGGATGACTCTGTTCACAGTTAATTTGTCACTTTATGAAATATTATGCAAGCCATGAGTCCCTCCTGTGTCACTGCTTATTTGTGGTCCTAATCCCTCTTTAATATGGCTCCAGCACAAACATACTTTAGCCAGAGGCCTAAAGGAGAGAGTGGAAGTAGCCAGTTGTAAATAAATGGTTGCAGTGCATCAAATATTAAAAGCCTTAAAACAATTTCTGTCACAGTGACCCATACAAAAAAAAACAACAAAAAAAAGGATTTAGGGTAATGCTTGTCCATGCTGTCTTCTATAATATGTCTCAAGTGTCCAGCAGCAGTAGAATAACTGCCATTTTTCGCTGAGACTTGTCGACTGGCTTCCCTCCTGTAGGAGCTGTCACTACATTACACCTTACAAAAAACAGGTCTTTCTTCTGCACGTGTTCACAAACTATATCCAGATTTAACACAAGCAGGCTCACACAGTAAGAAGCCAGATGCTAATTCTTTCCCCCACAGAGAAAAAACTATACAGGCAAACAAAGCATTTAATTAAGGCAAAAATGAAATATGGAATAGCATCGTTGATTATTTTGGCAACATGTCTCTACGGTATGAATGTTTTTGATCAAGCAAATGACAACATAATCATGTGGTTACTTTGTGTTAGTGTAATTTAACATAAACCTAAACATAAACCACAAATCTGCCTGTAGCGAGGCGCAACTTTACATGTATTTATGGACGTAATACTGTTATTGCTCTTTATACTGTTTTACAGGGGGGAAAAAAGATTAAAGAAATGCTGGAAACTCAGTGTTTTTATTGGAATACATTAAAACTTCCTGCAGCCTGATGTTACCTTTGACAAAGTTAAACCTTGACACCATTTTAGGGGTGCAGCCAAACTATCCTTCCTTCCAGATAGCCAAGTTTAATTTTGACTACTTGTTGCTTTCTTTGCCTTGATTAAAAGGATTTTATTCCAAAACATGTTAAGGATTTGCAGGTTTATAGAAATGTAGAAATTCGTAATCTAGGTTTTTAAGTCACAGTGCTATGCCACTTGTTCAGCAGCTCTAGTTCAACGTATTGGTGTACATGTCTACTGGCAACTAAGTGGATGTGTTATGGGTACATAATGTGAATTAATAGCGGCTGTGTAATGGTACGGCACTTTTAAGGGCTAAAAGAGCTATTTACTTAACATTTGTTGCTATAATTATACAGTGCCTAACACATAGCAATAGTTTTTTAACAGAGAACAGAAAATCAGTTGAGATGACGATGATTTCCAGTCTGAATCTGCATGTGTTTCAAATGCTAATGATACCTGGTCATTTCATGTGTCACTGACTTTAGCTTACACGTAGCAACTAGTCATGGAATTTGCGATGTGTCTCCTGTTACCAGTGTCCTGTCATGTCCTGTTTTTTATAGCCTTAGTCCCTTGTGTTCACAATGTATTTTTGTTTGTTTTGCTGTATACTTTTGTTTGTTTTGGTTTTGTTTTATGGCCTATCTGAGCTCTTTCCAGTTTCACGTTCACCTGCGTGTGGTTATGTGATTTCTCTCCTTGTCAGGTGTGTCTTGTTATATGTATATTTACCCTGGTGTTTCACTTTGTCTTTGTCAGCTCTCTCTGTTCATGACTATTTTCTTTAGCCGCTGTGGATTACTCTGCTTCATTTACCCCTCATTGTCTTGCCTACCTGTCAGTTTCCATGATTTATCAAGTTTTATTCACATGTTTTTCTACTGTGTTTATTTTCCTTTGTTTCTTGACTTCCAAATACCTTCAGCTCCCAGTTCCTCATTGCACAATGTGTACAATGTTCTATTGTATCACCATGAAAAGTATATTTTTCCTCTGAAATATTTCTGAAGAAAGCTACTTTAACTTGTTACTGCAACACTAAAAAGCTATGAAACTGAACCAACAGCAAATGACAGCATAATTAACAAGACATCTGTTTTTAAATATTGCTTTTAAATGAGTCAGTTTATGTTAGGGGAATTTAAAGTTTGGTCAAATTCTCTTGGAGACCTTCAATAAGTACTTGGCCTCTCAATTCTAAACCAAGAATAATGAGTCAGTGGTTTTCAGTAGTCTTAAAGCGTGGCTGATTGATTGACCCATTATAGATCTATGGAGCCAACAAAAACTGCATATGTTTTTTGCTGTTCTCTTTCCCTTGCTTTTCCTATTAACAGCTGGCTAATATTTTGGGACTTGCTCGTGAATAAGATTTTGTAATTAGTTCAATTTCATCACATATTGTTATCTGAATACTCAGCAAGGAGTTAAGCATGGTGGAACGTGTTTGATTTGTTACGACCTGAAATTTCTTTCAATTTTTCCTTAAACTTTATACATTTAAAAAAAGACTTTTGTTCATTGGCTACTTAAGCATTTTCGGAAAGTTCACTGTGTGAAAAAAAGCACAGTTCTACTATGTGTACTTTTTCCAGAGTTTTCCATTTTATTACATCATTCCCACAGTTGGAGAAAGTTAGTCCATCCCCACCTTTTAAAAGCAAATCTCAGTACTTTTATTCACTAATCCTCTTCATGGTGTTTTGGTCCATAAAATATAGACACTATGACAGTGTTCTGAGAAATGTTATCTGCAGTAAGCATCCAAGGGACAAAACAACTTGGCATTTAATCTTTTTTTCTGGAGAGCTCCACGTCTTCTGTAACATTTAGTCCCTGTGTTTAGTGACTTATAGGTAGAACAATATGTCATGACATTTGTCCTTAAAACAAAATTTAAATACATTTTTTGATTATCAGTTTCATTCACGTCATTATAGACAGTTTCCAGACTATAAAAGCAACAAAGTTGAAAAGCAGTGTTTGGTTAAACAATAATGCCTATTTATCATAGAGCAGCGCGGACCTTTGGCTGCAGATCCTTGAATGCCATACCATAACTGTCTTGCTGAACAGTTGCAAATGAACATCTCAAAGCTAAAATAGACCAAAAACTACCTCCTTAAACTTTCCACAGGACACAGAATAAGACAGCAACATTATTTTTTTATAAACTCAACAGTTTATAATAATTTAACTATTATTCTATCACTACTATTCTATCTTCTGGCAGGACCCAACAAAGAGTAGAACAGGCATGATAACTTGCCAGGGACTATTTCACTGCTGCACATTTGCTAATGATACATTTCTAAATGTCATTTATTTTCACTGCACTGAGTACATAAACTCAAGCCTCTTTCCTCTCCTGCCTGGTCAGATAAGTAACTTAAGGAGGTATTGTTAGAATGCTAGCTTTCATGAATACCAGTTGTTAAAAAGGATTTTGACAATTTTTAAAATAAAATATTTCACACAAAAAAAATGAAGCACAAATCCCTGTTGCACTGTTTCTTCATGTACAGCTCAAAACTGTACAAGAAAAGATTTAGTCTGAAACTGGATGTAGTTCTAATCATCCAGTATCATAAAAATCCACTGAAATGATTTACAAAATTTTAACTTAATTCTTTTCCTTGTGTCTTTCATAAATGTTAAGATTGTTTGCACGGATGGAGTGTACATTAGAGCTATTGTGCTTTATGTGTTTCATGGAGGTTACTACAAGTTTATGTGTAGTAGTGGGAAAAGGGTGTCCACTATGTGAACTGCCCCTATGATTGAAAGATTAGAAAGCCGTCTGGGATATGAGAAAGGGACAAAGAGAAGGGAGGGAGTGGAGGGGAGGAGAGTAAAATTGACAGGGAGGGAGGGGGAGAGAGAGAGAGAGAGAGCGAGAGAGAGAGAGAGAGAGAGAGAGAGAGAGAGAGAGAGAGAGAGAGAAAGAGAGAGTGAAAAAGAGAGAGTGAAAGAGAGAGAGAGAGAGAGAGAGAGTGAGAGAGAGAGAGAGGAGAGAGAGAGAGAGAGAGAGAGAGAGAGAGAGAGAGAGAGAGAGAGAGAGATTTCATGTGAATGGTCAACTTGACAATTTGCCTATTTCTATTCTCCACACAGATGAAATACAATTTTCTGATCCACAGTGACACTTAGTGGCAAGAACATTGTTTTATTGTGTTTATTTATTCCCTTCTAGAGTGAGAGTGAGAGTTCTCTGTGAATGCTAGAAAAAGGTGGCTGCAGAGCATACAGAATAAGGATCCAGAGTATATTGTTCAGTCTGTAACTCATACCTTTCACTGCTTGTTTGATTGCTGTACTTCACCTTAAAACATTTTTTTCTACAGTGAGTCTTATGCAGTAAACTACTGCTCTGCTTCCAAACAAGTTTCTTAATGCCTTTGGCACTGATGAAAATGTACAGAATGTTGGCAAAAAACAAACAAAGAAAAAAATTGCATTTTGCATGCGAGTTAATTACCTGTTTTACGAAGCTAGTGGTAGCATGGTGAAAAATTTGTGAGGTGATATTAAATCGTGAATACTCTCAATAACTACAATGCCTCATCAAATTGGACGATACTGGTGACCACGTTGGTGACTGATGCGTAGTCAGAGAAAAAGAACTGTCTTACATAAGTTTCCTTAAGACAGGCAAAAACTGCTCACATGTATTACTAACATGTAGAACTTGAATCTAAAACACAGTTTACTGGTGTGCAGGCAGAACTCCTAAATGTCTCATGTTACTAACAACATTTTAGATTCAATATAGGGTGGGAACGTCTTGCCAGTTCACTTTAACCTCAAACGGGAAGATTGTAGACAATTGTTAATGGAATGCAGAATCTCCTGCATTATTGGGTCTAACACAGACCAGGAGTAGATAAGTGTATCCGTATTTCGTACTTCTTTACAATATCAAGGGAAAGAACTGAAATGAAAGCCAAAGAAATCTCTAAGGGCTGCATGAGGTTGCATGTGTGTGGTTGTGTAATTGTGTGGTCTTTAGCATTGCAACAGCATTACATTGTACATTAACTACAGGATAAAATTGAGAGAAAATAAACATTTTCCTTTAATACAAATTACTTCAGCATGTATTTCTATGTTTATACATTCTACACACTTGGACAAATGCATTCTTTACAAGGCTGAGCAAGAAAAGTGGCAACTATTCAAAGACTATTAAATGATTACTTACCCTGCAATCAAACAAATTTTCTCCCGCCACTATGCTCTGCCTTGAAAAGCAATAAGCTGAATAACAAACAGTTGAAATACCATTCAGACTTGTAAGTATGCCCACATCCCTACTAGGAAAATAAAAGATTGATATGTCAAGTCAATGAACCACTGAAACATCCATCTACATCTGTTTTATTGGGTATGAATAATATTATTTCTGGGAAGACTTTGAATTTCTCGGTTCTGCTTGGGGATCTTATAATGGCATTTCTGTTCTTTTCCCTGGTTCCCTCTGACATGGTCTCATACTGTTCTTTATACGTAGATATCACTGGATGAGTTACTATCCTTTTTCCTCATACTTCCAATGTGTCTTTAAACCCTAGGGGACACTGAAGTATGAAAGATAATTCTAGTTCACTAGGACCCTGAATGTACCAGACAGAATAGAGCAGGACTGGATGTTCTTGATTTAAGCCTGACTAAATAACTTAGAAGGTCTCCTGCAAATAACAAAGCAAGAATAGTCTTCACTTATGACTAATTCAGTCCAGATGTTAATCATTTTTTCTTGTGTCTCCTTTTTCCTACGGGCTTTCCTAGAAAATGTCATATGTCAAATGTCATAATATGAACTCGCTTTATGATTAGCATAAGTTATCCACAAACACCAATTTTGAAAAAAAAAATACTGTCCTACATTTATGCATAAAATGTACATAAATATAAATTAAGTCCTTTATAGTCTACAGATGTCCAAATTGTTAAGTAGCTTTTTGTGGATTCTCATCAGGGATAGGATAAGGGTGAGACTGAAGTTAAGGTTATGGTAAGTTTCAGGTTTAGGAAAAAGGAAAAGGTGAATTTAACAGATTATTAGAATGAGAGTTAAAGGAAAGGCATTGACAAACAATCCAAAATGAACCATCCAAATAACATGTTAATATTTATGTTGACTTGACTCACCTTTGAGTTATATAATGTGTGTTTTGAGTCTAAAGTTTTACGTTTTCCTGTTCGTGTTAACTGACTGTATCATCACTGTCAAGTCAGTTTGATTTATATAGGGCTTTTGTCACAAAGCAGCAGGGCCTCTAGTGAGCAAGCCGAAGACAACAGAGGCAAGGAAACACTACCTAAAACTGGAGGAAGAAACCTTAGGAGTAACCCATCCTCTTCTGGTTGATACCAGCTCATGCAGGTCTGGCACCAGCTCATGCAGGCAGCACAGTGTAATGTAGCTGATCTGAGGTGCAAGCGGGAAGAAGAGTCTGATGATGGTTGGTTAAATCCAAAAAGACAGTTAAATTCAAGGAGAACTACCTGGTCTGGAGTCCAGGAAACCCTCACAGTAATCAATGGACAAGAAAAGACAGAGCCAAGGGTTTTGCAAACACAAAAGCACCCTGAGACACTGGTGTCCCCCTACACCACCATCAACAAACCTGCATGATCTTGTGAGAGTGCTGGGACAACAACACCACAGTTTACTGTAATTCTCTGTGTCAGTGTACCCATAGTTCTGCACCTTTTGACTAATAGGGAGATTCATTGATAAAAGATTTAACAAGTAGGTTTTCAGCCTATACTTAAAGATTGAGAGTGTGTTTGAGTCCCAGGCAGTAGCTGGAAGACTATTCCAGAGATGGCTTTGAATAAAAAGGCTCCTCCACAGGGTTTACTGCAAAATTAGTAAGGCCTAGCATTTAACCTGGCAGTTTGTTTTTAGCAGTTTTAGGACCTAGAAGACCCTCTGACTTTTGAGAATTTAACATCAGAAAATTGAGTGACAGATACACTTTTAGTTCCCTTATGCAAACCTCAGTCTTTTCTAATTTAAGTTCATCATCTGGTTTGGCTGAAATATAAAATTGTGCGTCGTCAGTATAACACTGGAAGCTGATTCCATGTTTCCAAATAACAAGTATAACACCCAGCGGGAGCATATGCAATATGAATAGTAGGGGTCCTATGAAAGAGTCTTGTGGTACTCCAAAATTTGCTTTTGTACAGACTGATGTTTCACAGTTTACATATACAACTTTATTGTCATTTATAGTGTCAAACACTGCACTAAGTTTGAGGAGGACAAATAAGGATAAGGGTATCGGTGGCTTAGTGGTAAGGGAGATGGCCCCAGGCTCAGAAAGTTGTAGGTTCAAATCCCAGACCAGTAGGTTTCCCTGAGGTACCTTTGAGCTAGGTACCACCCCTATTACTGCTCCCTCCTTACTGTCCAACCCCTCATACAATTCACCAAACGCCTTATCTTTAGCCTTCGCCCTGCGCTTCATCTCCTTGTACACCTGTCTACTTTCTCCAACTGACTATCCCACTTCTTCGCTTGCCTCTTCTTTATATACACTCCAGGACTTCTGGGTTCCACCACCGGGTTTCTTTATCTTCCTTTTCCTTCCAGATGTCACACCAAGAACTTTTCTAGCTCTCTTACCACTTCTGCAGTAGTTTCCCAGCAATCCGGTTGCTCTTCAACACTTCCCACTTCCTGTGTTAACTCCTGCCTGAATTCCAGCTTACAGTCTTCCTGCCTCAGCATCCACCACTTGACCCTCGACTCTACCCTCATTTTCCTCTTCTTCCTGACCTCCAAGGTCATCCTACAGACAACCGTTCTATGCTGTTTAGCTATATTCTCCTGTCAGTACTAATAATCCACCTGTGTGCATCTTCCTCCACTCTTATATGTCATCCTGTGCTCTTACCTCTTCCCTCCATACTTATCCAAAGGATGGAAATGGCTGTAGTTAATACGTATTTTAAGTATTAACTACAGCCATTACCATCCTTTTTGCAAAATATGCAACCATCGGACCTTCAGCATCCCTCTCCTTGACACCATACCTGCCCATCACCTCATCACCTCTGTTCCCTTCCCCGACATGTCCATTAAAGTCTGTACCAGTCACCACTCTCTCTCCCCTGGGTACACTCTCTATCATTTAATTTAACTCTTCTTCTTTCTCCTCCATCTCACAACCAATTTCTGGGGCATTTCTGGGGCCACAATTTTGTTTTACATTTGTACAATGACAATAAAGCCTATAAAAAAATTAATGTAAAAAAAAAAAAAAAATCACTAACATTCATTATCACACCTTCAGCTTCCAGCTTCAAACTCATGAACCTATCTGACACCCTCTTCACCTCCAAAACACTCTTCACATACCCCATTCCTCCTTCCATCCACAACATGGAAAAACAATTCAAACCCTCCTTCAATACACCTGGCCTTACTACCCTTCCATGTAGTCTCTTGTGCACACAAAATATCAACCTTTCTTCTCTCCATCATATCAGTTAATTATCTACCTTTACCAGTCATTCTGCCAACATTCAAAATTCCTACCCTTATTTCCACTCTCCTCTACTTCCTTGCTTCTATAATTTCCTTCTCTTCTTCTTCTTCTTCTTCTCCTTTGACCAACAGTAGCCCAATTTCCACCAGCACCCTGTAGGCTAACAGCACTGGTGGTGGTCGATGTCACCCCGGGCCTCGACCAATCCGGTATGGAAATCTGTTTGGTAGTCGCAATATTAATTTGGCAAAAGTTTTACACTGGATACCCTTCTTGACGTAACCATCCCCACTTATCCGGGATGGCCCGAAGAAATACACTGGCTTGTGCATCCCTAGAAGCTGGGTTCCCTGCTGCATGTGTGTATATGGGTTAAATGCAGAGGCTGCATTTTGTTGTGGTTCACTGTGTGTTGTGCTGTGTACTCAAAATGACAAAAAAAAGTTCTCACTTTCACTTAAGCTTTTTAAAGATTGCCAGATGCCATTAGGAGATTGTTTACTTGTTGCACTAGAGCTATTTCAGTGCTATGACAAGGTTGAAAACCAGATTTAAAATTTCCAAAGATATTATTCTTATGCAGATATTAAAGCAACTACTGGGCTACAGCTTTCTTCAGAATCTTTGTCATAAGATGTCAGAGCAAAAGCTTGTATTTGCTATATTGTATCATTTGCAAGTACCAGCTGCCTTTAACATTGTGTCAAATTTCCATGATAAATGGACTAATAAAAATGCACTAAAATGGCTTGGAAACTTTTTTCACCTTAGCCAACACTAAAAAGCAGGATTTTTTTTTTTTTTGGTAAAATTGTAAATTTCCCATTTCCCAGAGGTCTTTGTAAATTTCCCATTTTTGGTTATACAAGGTTTTGTCCTGACAGCAATAATTTGCTAACCAGAATGATTTTCATGAACTAAAGATATAATGAACTGGAGATGTCATGATATACAGATCTAAAGAAATAATAAGAAAAGTCTTCTTTAAAGTTGTTTGGAGGTTTAGTTCAAACAGTGATAATCTGTGACCCAAACAGCAGTTAAACATGAGGCTGAAAACACAATGGACGATTCCTTTAACAGAATGTGATATTACAGCAGTGTAAAAGTAATAGTTGCTGAAGAGCAGGAGGAGTTCAGTAATCTCCAGAGCATGTGTGAAACACCAAATAGCCTCCAAGTCTGTTCTGAGAAATCTCCACCAACAGCCCATAAAATGACGCGATAATCGAATGGAGGTGCTTGCTCCAGTGGGAGTGCTGACTTGGCACTACTCCCTATTCTTTGAGGATGAAATCTGACGACATGGGATCCACTCTTTATGAGTGGAAAAGAAAAGCAGCAGGGCTAGATTTGCATTGTTGGCTTGGAAAGTGTTTGGGATAGCCAGTGGCACAGTGGAAAAGCCCAATGCCGTTTGTGGTCCGAAAGGATGCCGAGCTTGCAGACTTGCACTCTCCAGGGCCTCCTCAAGTGTATGTGGTACATTCGCACATTCTCAGGCTCTGTTTTCATTATATGAAATGTATTCATCAGCAAACCATCCTCCCAAAAACGTTTACATAACCTGAAACAAATAAGATGCATTTGCAAAAAAAAGAAAAAAAACAGAAAACACTTTTTTAGGGTGAATGATGAAGGCAAGGCATGCTGTTGTGATGATTTTCTAGTTAAAAATAGGATATTAAGATCTGGGCTAGATTTGGTAGGTCGTATTTGTTGTGTAACAGGGGAGGTAAAAACCTGAGCTTAATAAATTATACAGCAGACACAAAATGGGGTCTAGAGTGAAAAAACGTAATCATAAAAACAAGAAGAAGAAGAGGAAAAAAACAAAGTAACCTTCACATTGTGTTTGAACTTCTTAAAAAGCTGTGAAATGTTATGAGAAAAAGTCAACGCATAATATAAGTATCTGTCTTTTCCCAAACCAAAAAAAGAACTGATGAAACTGATGAAAAAATTATCACTTTGGTTTGATGCTTTTTTATTCCACAGTGTTGTTTTCAAATGTTGCTTCAAAACAGAGGCCTAAGGAATACATCATGTGCCATTCTTACACAGACCCAGTCAAAGAAAAGTCAAATTTGGTGCTATATTCTAAACAGCCTCATATTTTTTCTTAATACATCAATCAGAATCAGAGTTTCCACTACATATGGACTCTCTCGTGACACAGCTCCCATTGTTAAGGATTTACTCAATTCCATTCATATAATTATAGATGAATGGCTGGTTATGCAACTAAAGCGTTTCATGAAATTTGAAAAGCACTTAAAGGTGAAATTGTTATGCCAGTTACTGCAGAGTAACATAGGCAAGAGATTTGACTGAAGATCGGATAGCACAGTGCCCCCCCCCCAAGAAAGTGAAACAAAAAGGCTTAAGTTAATTTTTCAGATCTTTGTTTGTTGCAAAACAGAATTCACAACATATATTATTTTATATATTCAATATGATTTTCAGTACAATATTTTCTGCATAATGACATGTATACTATAGATGTGGAAAATATTGTAATTAATACGTAACTAATATATTTGGAGACATCTTCATAAAGTTTTATATTTTTGTCAAGGTTTGCATTAGAACAGATAAATTACACCAGCAAAAACAATAGTGCCACTTTTACTCAGAGTGATATAAACCATCACAGGCCACTGTTAACGGTTGTAAGAGAACTGGCAGTTGTTACTCTACACCATGCAATGTCCTAGAATACTGACTTATCCAATCCTAACCTTCCATGAAAGCATGGATTGCTATATGGCAATTTATGGAATAGTTGCCAATTTAAAATTCTTTATTATCTGAGAGCATTGATTTATAAAGCTAATATTCAGCCCAGTCTTTTCTTCTACTGAATGCTTTCTGAGATACAATTCCTGCTGATATGAGTTCAGCTCCTGCAGAGCTTTTGTGGTTTAAGTTGGTCTGGTAAGGCATGATGTGCATTCCAATTAACCATTTACTAAGATGGCAACTTTTCCATGACTCAGTTGCTGTCATTTCTCCCCCTCGGCTCCGGATCGTCTGCTGAAAGGAGGCCTGAGGAGGGGGAACATGTTCTGATACAGATGGCTCTTTACTTAGACCTCAAGAGGCCTTTGTGGTCAGTGCAGTGGGCCATGCATCAGAGGCTGTCTAGACAAGATAATGGCCTCCCGGTGCTTCAGATATGCAGGGACATGTTCTCTACTTAATACATCTCCTTCTTTACAGCTTAACTTGTTACGGATGTATCATCACTCAAATACCGAATATAATTGGTGCATGAAATCACCTTACTAATCTCTTTCCTAAGGTGTACAGTTCAAAGAGAGAACCATGAGTCTTGACCCCTGATGAGGAAAAAGTGGGTGTTAAGTCTTAAGTGGTCTGAGGTGAGTATTCGCTAAGCTCTACTTCAACAGTGCCCTGGTTAGGCTGGTTAGTATCAGCAAAGGCTTTAGGAGTTTTTAATTGTGTTTTGCTATAAAATATTTGTTATGCTATATTAAAATTTAATTACACGATGATGTTTCATTTCATAGTGAGTTACTTACTTGTACATTTGTTTTACTTCTGTGTCTACAGAACTTTTCGTATAGCAAAGGCAAATCTGGACGGTATCTCTCATACACCATCATCATTTAAGTGCTTTATAAATCACATTTTACAATTGCAGCAGATATAAGCAAATAGATCTTTAAAACAGATGAAATGACAATGAATAAAACATAAATGTTTTATTTACATATAGTTCTTTGACGAAAAATAACCAGTTTCAGAACAAATTAGTATAAATGTATCTTTATAAAAAATAAATGTTTTAAAATCATCCATGATTGATATGTAAATGTGAAGAAGTACTCTTGGCAGCTGTGTAAAACAAAAACGAGAGGTTCTGAAAGTGTAGTGACCTTTGATTTATTTTTTGCTTTGAAATGTAAAAGAAACAAGGTGTGATACACTTGCTAAGAGTTTAGAGATGCCTTTAGACAAAACAGTCCATTATTTTTCCAAAGACTGCAACCATCCCTGGTGTACAACTCTTTAACATTCTGGAGTCTCAAAAGTATTGCAGAAGCACAGCCGTCCGTTCATATTTTCCATTTAGTGTAAAAGGAATGTGATCCTCTCAACTCTTAAGGCGGGTCTGAGTCAGAATCAATATAAAATACCCAGAGTTGCTCAATAATGCAGCGCTCATGTGGACATCAGATGTTTGAAGCAAGTTATCAAAAGGAAATTCCACTGACTACATATTTCGGCAAAATCCTCAGTTCCTGGTACATAATAGTTCATCAAAGAGCTGAAAATGATTTGTTGCCAAAGGAAAAAGACCATTCAGTGTACCGTAAGGATGGAAATGAAGGGTCAGAGATATGTTGGGCATGCATGCACTGAAGTAGCCTGTATATGTGCTTTTTGCTTATTGATCAAATTATACCTTGTTCTTCTCTAGTTTTAGGAGCTAAAATCTAACGATGTCTAACCTCATCTCAATATACATTAACTTAAATTAACCATCTTTTTTTTGTCAAGAAGGAGAAGTATTGCCTTTCAGATTTAATACTTATTCTTTTCCAAGTGTCAGCTTTATCACCAGAATTGTCAGTCTACATTATTACTATTATATCTTCCATTATATTCAAGTATAAAATCTATTATGTGCTGAGAGATGATAAAACTGGTTACTTCTTATTAAATGATCTTTCCCTCACAAAATGGCATTTAAAGATAAATCTTTTCTCTATTTTCATAACCTGCTAAGATCTCCGTAGGGGACCACATGACTCCCAAATATTTTCTGTCATTATGTTGTGGACATGTGAACTAGTGTTGGAAGATTAATGGAAATCAGCAGTGAGGTTGCCAAGACAATTAATATGGTTATTTATGGTAGAATATAATTCAGGAAGTAATCAGAGGCACATCATTTAAATGACAATGAGTACTGAGTAAATAATTTCCTCTCTCATACGTGCTTTGGTCACTAATAAATGTAAGAGTTTGTTGGTATTGGCTAAATGTTACTATTTCAAGTATGTGACTTTTTCTTTATGAGGGTGCCTCAGCTTTAAATAGGGGGAAAATGTAGTTATCTTAATGAGGTTACATTCCTAATATGAAGTAGATTTGTACATATTTTTCATTGTGACCTGGAAGCAGCAAGACCTGAATTTGAATTTAAAATAGAGAAGTCATTTAAGTAATGGGGATTAGCCCCCCCCCCCAAAAAAAAACAAAACATTAAAATAAAATTAAAAAGAAGATGGTTTTCCTTTCAGTTTTCCTTTTATGACACAGGACAAAAGTTCCTTCACCAGATCACCAGGTCTTTAAAATCAATAACAAAACAGATCATAGCAGGGAAATTTCTCTCTACCATGATTCCTGCAGAAGTCTTTAAATATTTAAAGATAACAGCAATATTTAGATAACAGCTCAGCCCTGTCAGCCTTAAGGAGAGGCAGCGGTCCCTGAAGAAGCTGGGCCGGATGGAAGAGGAAGAAAACTGTGCGCCTGTCTGACTGAGAGAATTTATTTTCTTGCTGCTTTTCTTCCTTCATCAAATTTCAGCGGCTTTGTAGGTTTTTCGTTATTCTCCAGCACATACGTCATTGTAATAACAGCTAGCGGAGGTTTATTTTAACAACATAGTTATTCATCAGAGCCCTGCTCCCTGCTACTGCATATAGGTTTCAAGCTCATTTCAGCCCAACTCAACTAGCAACCTAATGCTTCTTGACATGTTTCATGACAGGTCGACTTGAAGCCACGAATGGCCGGGCCCACATCCACACTCATCATACACTTAGAGCTTCATGGGGAATTTTTAACAAGAGTGGACTAGTGGCTTACTCTTTCCACTGGCAATGTGTGTGCAGTCCCACACGCCACTCAGCTTTGCAGTCTTACTGGGAACCACCTGTTTCTGATTACACTAATTGGCCATTGTGGTAAGGGAAGTGTGTGGCGTCCTTCTGAATTTTGGACCTAAATATTGGCACTGGGGGAAATGTAAACTAAGAGCCCCCGGAAACCTCATGTGGATTTTTTGTGCAGAGAAATGATTCAGTAGCAAAATCCATTGCATAAGCACGTAATCAGAACACTATTTAGAGTGTTCATTGCATAGGATTCCTTATATATATATATATCCATCATAGTATCATTTATGCTAATGAGCTCTTTGCTCTGTTTCTGTGAGGATATCTATACCCAAAGTAAAACTCAATATGAGTGACCTCATGTTTTGTGTCTTGGGCAAAATAAAATGGCTAAAATACATTTTAAGCATTCAGGTTTCTGGAGAAAAAGTCTGCATTACCAGCCGATTGTGTCATCCGAGTCTGAATCTGCTCCATCATTTTGAAACTGTATGAAAAAGATTCTCCCGTATATCTATTTTTTGATAATAAGCTTACCATAAAGGAATGCAAATGACTGAATGTCTTTTAAGAAACTAAAACACAGCAATTTCAAAAATTCCCTTACCTAATCAAAGTTTAGATTTTTATAGTGAAAAGAGACTTCATAACAAAATAGACTCAGAATTTGTAGCATTAAATTTCAGGCATCTTTTATATCTACTATATATTGGAGTTTATAGTTAAACACATGAAGAAATAATCAAAGAAATTATTTAAAGCAATATAATCTGTACATAAATTTCCTCTCTTGCCAAATATATAAGCACATTTTTTTTGGGTCATACAGGTCTAAATAATGGTGTTCTTAGCTTTTGTTACTTGTTATCAAAATTCACATTGTGGCTTCAGTGCAAAACTAAAGAACCAAACTTCAGTGTAAACTGATGGACTATATTGGAATAAGACAAAAATAGTATATTAAAAAAGTCTAAAAAATAGAGCAAAGGCAAAGCATTTTTATTCTAAACATATGTGTCATATTCAGATGTTTTAAGGCTTAATCAATCAAAGTCATGTCTCTATCAAATAGCAGCTGGCTTGACTGGCATTGTTGGTTTAAGAGCAAATGGAGCTTGAAAAGGTCATGTCTTCTCCCATTGCCATTGCCTGTGTTAAAAGCATGCTGGAAAAAAGGTGCTGAGTGAGCTTTTGGGGCTCTTTACAGCTGACACTTTCAGATCACAAGAGTGAATGAAAGCACAACACCTCTGCCGTGCCTTCTACATGTATCAACACAAAGGCATCCAGCCATACACATGACATTGGCCAAGTATATGCATTCACACTCCAGACTGTGAGACACAGGATTACTCACACATCACAGACAGCAGACTGAAAGGAGGGAGTGTCTGTGAAACACTAATGTTCACTCCAAGGGTGAACTTTGCCGACACATTAGTGTTTCACAGACTCTCCCTCTGTGAAACACTAATGTGTCTGCAAAGTTCACCCTTGGAGTGTGAAAGAGTTAAAAAGGCGACAGAGGAATTCAAGTTTGTTCATGGTCTATAGCCACACTGAGGAAATTCTAACATTTTTTTGGCTCTTTTAAATTAAGGAAACTATGAGCCAGGAGGAAGGTAAAAGAGTGCACTCATCAACTTCAGAAGCACAAAAAAATAAATAAATAAAAGATTGAAAAATCACCATGATATGATATGATATGATGCACTACTGGGCAAAAGTTTTATTTACCTAAAATAAAATACACATTAAACAATTATATACAGAAAATGATAAATAAATATATAAAAAAACATATATAAATACATAAAAAATATACAGAAAGTTTTTACATTTACAGCATTTTGCAGATCCTCTATTTCTGACTTCCAGTTTCTGATTACAGGGACAGTCCCCCTCAGGGTTAAGGGCTTTACTCAGGAACCCAATGGTGAAAGTGTTGGAGGTGGGATTCAAACCTGAAACCTCTTGGTCTGTAGCCAAGTATCCTACCACCAGACCACCACCACCCCAGAAGGTAGCAATTTTCATCAATATTTCATCTTGCTTAACCTCCTCTCAGTGAAACCCAATATAATTTGTAGTAGTGGTTCAACAGCTGATTTGGTTATTCAGTGTATTATGTTAAATTAGTTGATGCTGTTGATGGACAATACAGTTTGCTGTGTGATGGTTTAGTGCACGAAGGAGAAATCTGGAAGTAAGCCTGTGATATGAATGTGACATTCATTGAACCTTTGCCGGGGTAAACAGTTTTAACTATTTGCATAAGACTTTTGTATAGACCAGTATATATACAGATAAACTTGTTTGCCATAAAAGGTCCAACTCTAATATTGTGTTGGACCGCCTTTGATTACAGCACACAACCACCTTGGTGTAATTGTGATATGTTTGTGTAATGTTCCAACATTTATTTCCCACCAGAGTTGCACCAATTTTTGTTTTTTCAGTGATTATGGGAAAGCTGGAACCCTGCATAAAATCTTTTTCAGCCCATCCCAAATGTTGTCAATGGAGTCAAAATATGGACTCTGAGCCAATCCAAGTGTGAAAATGATGGCTCATGCACCCAGGGACACTTTTTTTTTCAGTATGAATCTAATGCAATACCATCTTGGAATAAGTCTGTGGCATCTGGGAAGAAAAATTAAGTGATGGAAAAGCCTGGTCATATCTGGTACATTCAGGCAGTCAGCTGACCTCCTTTTTTGGGCACATAACAAACCAAAATCTGACCAAGTAAAGAAATTCCAGATGCTAAATCTGCCACTGTATGGTAAGAACTTGGTGTGATGGCTGTATCACTTTATCTGCCTCTGTCCTTACTATGCGCCGAACACCCTGGAACAGGGTAAATCTGGAATCATCAGACATTGTGTGTATGGAAATGCTTTTACACTCTATTACAGTATTAAACGTGACTATGAGTTTTGCTGTTGATTTGATCATTTAATAAGTGATCTCTGATTATGATCATTCAAGTTATCTTCCAAGCATTATTTTTCCTCAGTGATGATGATGGCCCACCAATGCTCTTCCAGGCTTTAACAATGCACTGGACAAATCTTGACCCAATTTTAAAAGTTTGAGAAATTGCTTTCCTTTGTTGTTTTCTTGGCTTGATGCAGGCCAATAACAGGACCCTTCTAATGTTCCAGCAACCACAGGATATGTCTTACAACTTTCAATGAGAACCTTACCTATTTATATATGTAATATTTTATGCCTATCAAACTGTCTTGTCTCTGGGATATTGATATATGAATGATTATATATTATATACAGAAGCTATCTCTGTGGGTCTAGCAACGGGCAGAACTGCTGCATGATGACGATTCTGTGTAAATACACAGGCTGGGTGGGATGAAGTTTCAAAGGATTTTCCGTGACGATTTCTGATGACTTTAGCATGTACAACTAAACAGACACATCAGAAAGACTGCAGTGCTTTCCCAGGCCTAACTGTTATTGTTTAGACTCAGTGTAGTCTTTTGGAACAACTGGATTAATGTTCTGTATAGATTGTTTCTATTCTGCTGATATGACTATCTACCTACATCAATAAAGTTTATGTAAGAACAAAACAAATGAGCCAAACCCTGATTTTTAATAATGGATCTGTAAGTATGTATGTATGTGTGTATCATTATAAAAATGTTTTTCACATATGTCGAAGCTGCTCAGTTTAAAAAGAAAATTTATGTGTGATCAACCATCAAATAACAGAATTTTTTTTTAACTAGAGGTGCAGAATGAGGAGGTGTTGTGAACTGTGAGGATGATTGAGCTCTGACAGACTTTTTAAGGCATAACCTTTTATCAGTAAAATATATTTAATAACTTTAAATTCATATCCGCTGTAAAACTAAGGATTTTAACTACTGCAGGACATTGTTTGCTTTTGAACTTGGTAGTATTTTTCTTTACTTATGCTTTACATTTTTTTCATTTTATAACTCAGACGATTAGATCTGACTGTCCAATGAAGTACTGGCGACCTGTCCAGGATGTTTCCTTGCTTTTTGCCCTAGACAAAACTCCAGCACCACTGGATAGACTCCAGCACCACCTGCGACCTTATTTGGGACAAGCGGCTATGAGAATGAGGGATTGAGAGAGTAGATCAGATTCTCAGACACTGACTGATAGCAGCAGCATGTGACATTTAATGAGAGACTGAAATCTGTCTAATTCATCTGATCATCAATTAAGAATTAATCCAATAATCCACTTTAAAATAGATTAGGTGTGTGTGTGGAGATGGTATTAAGTCAGAATGACTATAATGAGAATTCAAAAGAAGTTACTACCTCTCAAATGTTCTGGGAGCTTCAACTGTGCAAGATTTTGTGTTTTTTTCCGACTTACCACATTGTAAATTTGTGTCCATGCTTCACTTCTCCCCAGCTGTAAAGTATCTGCCCCCTGATGGTGAAAGAACATTCTGCACTGCCACCTAGTGTTACTTAAGCTATCTAGTTAGATTATCATTTGAGGTAGGCCGGGGCTAAATTGATTGAATCCCTTCTCAGTTATTCCTAAATTTCTGAAAAACTGATATTCAGCTCAGATGTTTGAAGATATGTACCATCAATGTAATGAGCTGCACATGAGATTAAAATGACCATTCCCAATACCAAGCAAGTCTAAAGGCTGTTACTGCAGCAAAGAGCAGATAAACTCCACATTTATACCCTTGATTTCAGATGAAACACGAGATGAAGTGTTTAACAACCTTTTGGACATATAGTGTCATCTGCAGTCTGTGCTTTAGGAACAAAGGAAAAACTTCACATCTCAGAGTTAGCTGCAGAATCCCTGTAATTTAAGATTGAATTTACAATAGAGATTATTCCTATCTCGTGTCTGTGTTGATGAATGCTGGATGCAGTAAGAAGTTCCACTGTAATATTACTTAAGATATTTTTTCTACTTTTACTTCATTCTCCTATTGAAGTATCATTACATTCACTTGAGTATGGGTTCGGCTGAGCTAGCCATCTGAAAGGTCTGAAGCAAAGTAGAGAATACAGTCTAGATGTCATCAGGTTTCACAGTTACACTAAAAACCTCTCCCACACCTAAGCAAACCACAAGAACTCCTGCAAGTGTTTCTACTTTTGCTTTGCCTCTTCTCAATCATTTATGTTCCCTGCATAAGCTTGCTGACTAAACAGTCATCACTTTCCATACTGTTAATGGTAAGTGGCCATGATCACAGTATACTAAGCCATTCATCCTGTTTACATGTGCTTCCCATGTGGCCCTGTGTTTAGTTTTCATTTTAAGTGGCTTTGTTGACCATTGTTTACGTTTTACAAGAATCCTTATGGTAAGTCGTGCATCTGATGGTGCAATGTGTTTATGGAAGATGCTGTCTTTGATTACTGTGTGATCACTTGATCATTTTTTTGCATGCAATTGCAAAAATGTTTGTTCCACTCTCAGCACCAGTTGTTAATCCATTGACGCTGTTGCAGTGGTTGCAGCAGTGCACTAGTTGCAAGAAAGCAGAATACAGAGGTCAGAAGTTAGAGAAGCAAGGTTGCGTTGGTTTGGACGTGTCATACCAAAATATGTTAAAGATGGAGCTGTTAGGAAAGAGGAAAAGAGGAAGACCAAAGAGGAGGTTTATGGAGATGGTGAGAGAGGACATGCAGGTGGTTGGTTTGAAGGAGGAAGATGCAGAGGACAGGAAGAAATTTAAACAGATGATCAGCTGTGGTGACCCCTAAATGGGAGCAGCTGAATGAAGTAGAAGACTTATGTTTGTGCATCCTGTTGATTTACTTAAGATATAGACTCTAAAATAAGGACTTTTATACTTTTATACCATATGTGTATATGTATACATTATGTGTTATTGTGAGGTATTACATGACTTTGATCATGATAATTGAGCCTCTGCTCAAGAAAATGACTTATTTTTGTATCTTTTAAGGTTTTATATTGTTTTTTTTCTGCAGTTATTCAGCCTGGCTGGAAATGGGTTGATTTGATGTGATGGTATCAAAGAGCAGCCATCCTGATGCTAATTGAAAGCAGCCTGGTTCAAGAAGCCTTGTATGCCTGCTGTGTGCTGAGCCAGGCTTATAGCTACAGCTGAAGAAATAGCAAACAGCAAAGCAACAACTGCAGACCAGTCAGCTACTCTAAGAGATATGATATACAGAGTGTTAATCTGCTACTTTTAACTTTTTTTTTCTTTTAAGTGCTTTCATAAAGTGATTAATGGGAAGTTCACGCATCAGTCATGAACACAGACTGTGAAATATGATTTACAGCAACATATAAAGTTACATGTGAAGGTAATTAACTTGCATATTAATCGCCAACGTCAACAGAACAGAAAGTACACAATTATCATTAAACTCACATTAAACCTTTTCACATGGGCAAGAGTTTTCAGTTCATGACCTCAGACCTCAAGCAGAATTAGCATTGCATGACTGAACTGTTGTCCAGCAACTGCTGTGCTCTTATAATCCCTGATTTGCATCAAAGAAGAGGTGTGTGAGAGGAACAGTGTATATCATGCTGATTTAAAAATGTATTTGACTGTTTTCTTATATTTAACAGCAGTCTAATGCTAAGGTTTAGAGGAATAAATCTATAATAAAATGACATAAATTTAGTGAAACACATTTGAAACACAAGACGATCAAGATGAAACACATTTGAACATCGCCGAAAATATAAAAGCATTTGAAGGGATACTTGGTTTCTATTTATTTTCCTGCATTTCTCAAAGCTGAATTCAAAAGTGTTAACTTTTTTTTAAACTACGATTTTATTAACTGAGATTTCACAAAGATTTCATGTTTAAAGGGATGCACTCCAATGCTTGGAATATGATTTTTGTTCCACATACCAGTTAAGACACTCAACCCGTTTCCACACACATTCCAGTTAACATTGTCCGTATGTTTGGACACACAAAATTGAACATTAGGACTGTACAGAATGAAGAAAATCTTAAGGTATTTATGCCCCCCCCCCAAAAGGTTTTGAAAAATAATATTCATTGAATATTAAATAATTAACTTGTAGCCCAGCATTTGAGCCCAACTTTGGATCCAACTCCATCATATTTTTGTCCAGTTATCTTCTTTCTTCCTGGAACTGCTTGAGCTGAGACTAAAGACAATGCTTTGAAAATGAGCTACAGATTTTTACCTCTCTGGGGCCTGAGCTCATCTATTATTAAATATACACTGTTATTTCTGGTACTGCCATAAGACAGTTGATGCACTGTGGCCACCCCTAAACGGGAGCAGTCAAAAGAAAAAGAAGAAGAAGATTTCTGGTGCTTCCATAATAGTATAGATAGCAGAATGAGCAGAGCTCCCACACACAAGCTCAGTCAGAAACACAGTCTCTGATTTACTAACAGACTCAACCCAAAGAATCATGGGACTGACAGAGAACGGCTACCATCAAAGCAAACAACAAAAATAACTGTTTACATCACAAAGAAATGGATAAATAATAACAGAACACATTCAGTGTTGTACTCATCGTGGATTTACTCTTCTAAATAGGACACAAGGGATATGATTACACCAGAGCCCGCTTTAAGATTGACACAACGCTAACAAAAGTTAGTTAAATATGTCTCTAGCATGCATTTCTGTGATATTAAGCATGTCTGTCAGAAGATCTTGTATAGAACACTTTCAGCTTAGGAAGGTTAGGCAAAAGAGTACCGCAGTATTTGTAATGGCTGGTATCATTCATCAGCATGGTGGGATTATGCTCAAGAGAATCAGGAAGCAGGCAAGGATCTAACAAATATGGAATGCCTAAAAAAAGAATGCCTAAAAGTGATAAACAGTGATGTTATGAGGTTTTTTTGGCGCACAGTATCAGAGATACACGGGGTTCCCTCATGGAACTTTGGTCTTCAACAGGATCAGCTTAACATGAAAGAAAGAGTTTATCAGATAAAACAAAGAAGAACATTCGAGCAAAGAGGGGGAGATAATGCTAGGCCAAATAATCATATTTGGTATTTAAAAAAAAGTTATTATTCCATAAATAATATAGGGGGATATATTTAAAAGCTAAAATACTTGTTTTCTAACATTCGTTGACTTGGGCAATGAATAGTCAGTTTTGATATGTAACAATGTTCTTAAAGGACATCAAAGTATCCAAAGACTTTCCTGAGATCATTTTCCTAAAGTAATTTATATTTCTTATGTTTTACATTCTCTTAAAACCTAAGAACTGTTGTCCTGGCATTAGCCAGACACAAGCATCTTTAATTAATTCCATTAACAATGAAAGTGACTATTATTGTCATTGTGAAACACAGCACAACACAACACAACACAACAAAATTCAACCTCTGCGTTTCACCAACACAGCAGGGGGCAGCTATTGAAATTGCCCAGGGAGCAGTGACGAGGACGGTACTTTGCTCAAGGGTACATCAGAACAACCTACTGGTGAGGGAATCAAACCCACAATCTTCCGCTCCCACTCCCTAACCACTAGGCCACCGCTGCCCCAAGTGCAATGTAGTATAACATGATATTTGGATGATAAAGAATATACCATATGACATTTTATCTTCATCAAAGCCAGCTTCATTCAAAGAGTCTCACGTTGGCAAACCAGGTAAAAGCATACAAACCAGCAGGAGTGTCAGAATTCCCTCAAAGCACTGGATCCAAAAAAAACAAAAAAAAAAAAAAAAAAAGACAGAAATAAGCTTGTTTGAGGAACAGCCCAGAATTTAAGTGGGTCCAAAGCACAGCCTTATGGAATCAAACTCTAGTGAATGAAAGAAAGAAATGAAAGCAAGATGGTTAAAGCTGGCTACAGATGGACAGTGGTGTTAAAACTGTATCTGTAAAAACAGCAAACAGCACACGCATCCTCAGGTCCAATATTTCTCAAAAGAGAGGGAACATTGCATGATCACAAGAGTTTAATAAATGCTTATTTAGTATCACTTAGAAAAAGAGCTCCCCTTGGCAACCTTTTTTTTTTAATCAACATCGCTAAAGATAAAACGATACTCCCATAATTAGGGAGAAAGGAGTTGAAAATCTAATCCTTAAAATCTAATAAGGACTCATACTGCTCTTGCCTCTGATGTTTTTCCAAGGCTTTACTCTGGATTTTGTTTGTTTTTGGTTTGCATGTCTTAGAGGTGGTACTGTGGCATAAACTTCTAAGGAAATGTGGTTTGTGTTCTGTTTCTCCAGCAGGGTAATGGATGGACTCAGAATCTGACAAGCAACTTTTCAAGAAGGAAGTGCCCAAAAAAATGACTGAGCATCCAACAGCTGGCAAATGTTTACCCAAACACACATTATTTACTAAAGCTGCTGCAGATGAGCTCCATCTCTGTATGATCAGGCTTATCAACAGCAGGAATGCAAGACAGAGCTGTAACTCTTAGAAGGCATACACATATTTTATATGAATTATTTATTATTTTATTAAAACATTATCAGATATAGTCATGTTTCTTCTACACGTGTAATCAGTGCTGCCAGATTTGTGTTTGTAGGTAAAAGAGAGGCTATTTTAATGAGATCCAAAGGGCATAGAAAGTCGTTATTATGCATGATGTACATGTTTTACATGCATTTTGAAATAAATGGAGAAATATTTATATCTAAAGAAATATATACTAACTAAATATATTTATATTTAGCTTAGCAAACAACAGTAATAGCTCAGATTTCTAGGGGGCAATGAGTGCAAACTGGTCCTATAAAACCATAATTACAGTTTTGGTCATAAGACTTTCACAAATGGCTGACTTTCCCAATGCTGTAGCCCTCTGGAGAGCCAACAGAAAGCACCACAACTTTCCAGAGCCTGCTTTCCAGAGACCTTTTCATCAGGCTGACCGACTGTAAAAGAAAAATGTCTGTATCTTCCATAACAATAGAAATTTAAACAAAACATCAGCTACATGGCTTTACTGATCTCTTTGAGTGCAAACTTACTTCAGAGCACTTCAGAGCAGTGTTGAAACACAAGCTTTTATTAAGCTGACACACACGAGGGAATGTTCCCACTTCACCCAGTGGATCTTTACACTGCCTGGCAGCGGCCTGTGGATACTCAAGTCCAGAAATAGTGAGTGAAAAACAGGCAGCCTGATTTTCAGAGCACCATTACAATGAGGTACGCTACAGTGAACTGCACGTTAATTAGGCAGTAAATTGCTATGTTTGATATAAATGAGCAATAATTAGAGGAAGCTAATACTGTGGTACTGATAGAAAATTCTAAAAATGGGAGTTGACAAGATAATCCTTTACACTGGATGAGGAGTTTGTGTGACATTTTTACCTTCATTATGGCTGTCTGCCACAGTGACCTTAAATTATTCACAGCAATTACAAAAATCTGTTCAGTGTGTAGCTCTGAATTAGGATCGGTTACTAATGCAGTGCATCTTTAATAAAAAACCCAAATGTAACCATGATTAAAATGGCACTGGCAATTATCAGATCTTTCTGCCCGTGGAGGAAATACACCAAGTATTATTGGCAACCAATAATTATTGAAAGGTAAAAAAAATGTGGCTAATTAGCTCAATTACACACTGAACATGTGAAGAATCCAACATTTAACTGAAGTAAACATACTCTAAGTGAAATAAAGCCCAATATTAAAAAATTGTCTTTACTCAATAATACTGGAAGCCCTAGAAAGTCTAATGAATATAAATAATGCATCCTTATTCCAACATACCTTTTTAACTTTTAATACTGATACTGTGACTCATAATACTGATATTCACTGTAAAAATCTGGAAATATTTAAAAACCTGAATGGCTCCATAGTGAATCTGCCTTGTGGTTAACACGTTTTTATACCTAGGTCCTTACCTGGATCTGAGACATCCAAGATTGGTTCAGGCCCCTGTTTTCGTGGATCCAGCACAACATCCACAAACAGGACGAT